>JAQGAD010001825.1:0-16754 GCA_034696625.1 Isotomurus palustris | reverse complement strand
GGATCTCCGACTCTCCGACTTCCTCCTTTGACCTCCAACTGACACACGGGTAGAATACTCCCACAAACAAACTACAGGACAATGGACAATTACTGAGTGACCGAATGACTGGCAACCTGACGAACCAAATGACCGAATGACGAAAGAACTGACGAAACAACTCTTACCCGACTAGGACGACGGATTAACACTAAAACTAAGGGCCCATGGGGCAACGAGTCACTAACTACGGACTATATGACGACTTATTACTGGACACTGTTACTGATTGACTTTTTGACTGGAACTGACTGAGCTGACGGGAGGACGAGGGGAGTAATTGGAAAATCCATGGAAGCTTCTAGAAGCGTCCATGAGATAAGCAAATCAGGTCACCCAACCCGGAGGATTACCTTCTTTTTTCATTTCCCTATCCCCAATCTACACAATGGAAAGAACACATTGTTCTTTACAACCTACACTTCGAATCACACATGTTGTTACGGAGGAACATCTGTGTTAGGTGAAGCTAGCAAATTTTGGATTCCCGGGTTGAGGAGTTTGCAGTTGGTGAGTATAGAATTTGTGAGCTGAAAATTTAGAATAATTAATGCAATGATTGCAATGTATTATCTAAAAGTATCCTAGGACAGTCTACTGTAAAATGTGTAAATAGCCGTGTTTTAGGCGTAGTGTCGTTACTTGTGTCGGGGAGATTGTCGTGTGAAGTTAAATGTGTCGCTCTCGTAATTCTCAAGAAACTTGTAGATTTTCCTGTAGTTTTAAAGTACTATTCGATCTAGAACCAAACCACGAACCCCCGAGTTGTGATTAAGTCGGTTAAGTTTTCTGCTCTATTCAAAAGTGAAGTGTAGCACGGTAGTCCTGTGTTGACTGTGTGTGTGTGTGTTGCTGTGAGTTGAATCATCACGGGATGAACGCGAGCTACTTGCAGCCAACAAAACACACTGAAGTGGAACGTGGGAATGTGGCCCAGTTCCCATGCCAACCTTCCTTCGTGTTGTTGAATTGGGAAATGCAAGCAAAGTGTGATTGCGCCAATATCACACTCTGGCTTCATGATTCATTGGGATTTGATATTGCTCTTAATGTACTGTTTAGGTATAAAAAGGAACGAGTTAATTAGGTACTCAATGTAAGGTTTCTTGAGTTGCACGGGATGTTCTCACGGGAAGGAATGTCGGGCCGTGAGAAGAGGGTAATGTAGAAACTTCGAGTAGCTTTTAATGAGTAGTACCTTGGACTGTGATTACCAGAATTTTGAAAAGTTGAGTTTGAACTGAGTTATACAGTGAGGAACGCAAAAATAATTTTTGGCATAAATCAATTAATATCTCGGGAACCAAAAGGAAATCGAAAATTCTGGTACTCGCGCTCAAAGACAAATGTCTAAGCTTTATTTTAAGCTATCAAGTATTATCCTAAGTTGAAAACTGAGGGACTAGAGACCCTGAGAAAATCCTCTTTTTGTATATGTATGTCTCCTCGGGAATCAGTTGTTTGAGAGTGAGTGACTGTTAAGGAACTAATAAAAGCTATGGGGAATTGCTAGCCCAAACAGTAAATCTATTAGTCGTAAATTCTTTTGCCAACGCACACACCCTGCCCTAGATTTTTAAACATGGGCGCTCGCTCTGCTCATGGCTATTCTATCAAAAGAAGAAAGAGACGGATATGCGTCCTCCTTTAGAATACGGCAACTGTTCCCAACATGTTATATATTATTACATGTCATTATCACACTTAAACCCTAGCGTAATTGTAGTTTACGTAGGAATGGACACATTAGTTAGCTTTGTGTTGAACAAAACCATTCCGTGAAATGACCACAATTTAAACTGTCCCATCACTAATCCCAAAGGACGTGGACACACCCCTCACGGGTTGGAAACAATCCCTACGCTTTGGAAATAATCTCAACGTGTTGAAAATAATCCCTCGGGTTAAAGCCAATCCACACGGGTTCAAAACCGTCCATACCACTTGGCAGCAATCCCCACAGGTCGGAAGCAATCCCCACGAGTTGGTGTTTCCATCCCGCATGGACTGTATCAGAGACGTAAGGGCTGTTTCCAAACCGTCGGGAGTGTGCGTTAAAAACACGTGCGAATTGTATGCAATCCGTAAGGACTGTTGCTAATCCACGGGGCTTGTTTCTAACCCGTAAGGAACGGATGCAACCCTTAAGGACTGTTGCTCATCCTCGGGGAATGTTTCCAATCCGTAAGGAATGGATGCAACCTGTAAGTACTGTTGCTAACCCACGGGGATTGTTTCCAACACGTGAGGAACGGATACAACACCTCAGGACTGTTGCCAACCCGCGGGAATTGTTTCCAATACGTGAGGAATGGATACAACCCGTAAGGACTGTTGCTAACCCACGGGGTCTGTTTCCAACCCGTAAAGACTGTTGCTTACCCATGGGGATATTTTCCAATACGTTAGGAATGGATGGAACCTGTGACTGTTGCTAACCCCCAGGAATTGTTTCCAACCCATTAAGATTGTTTCCAGCCCGTTAGAATTGTTTCCAACTGGTAGGGATTGCTTTCAAACTTTTGGGATTTTTCAAACCTGTGGGGATTGTTCCAAGTCGAGTAGCCGGTTTCGAACCCGTGATGATTGGCTTCAACCCATGAGATTGTTTCCAACCTGTGAGGGGTGTTTCCATCCTGAAGGGATTGCTTCCACCAGGTGGGCAATTTTTTTCAAAACCATGCGGATTGCTTTCAACCTTTGGGGATTTTTCAAACCCGTGGGGATTGCTTCCCACCTCTGGGGATTGTTTCCTTGTCGTAGGGATAACTTCCAACCCGTGAGGATCATTTTCGTCCCGCAAGGACTCTTTCCGACCAGTAAAGGCTTTTTCAAAACCGTGGGGATTAATTCTAACACGTTAGGATTGTATCCAACCCGAAAGGACTGATGCGAACCCTTGGGGATTGTTGAAATCCCGCATGGACTGTTTCAGAGACGTGAAGGCTGTTTCCAAACCGTGGGGAGGGTTTCCAACATGTGGGGAATGTTTCAAACATGTGAGGAATGGATGCAACCCGTGACTGTTGCTAACCCCCCGGGGATTTATTCCACCCCGTGAGGATTGTTTCCTACCCGTGGGGATTGCTTTGAACAAGGAGGTTTTTTCAAACCCATGGGGATTGCGTCCAGCTGGCGGGGATTGTTTTTTAGTCGTAGGGATAACTTTCAACCCCTGAGTATTGTATCCAACCCGTGAGGATAACTTTCAACCCGTGAGTATTGTATCCAACCCGTGAGGATTATATCCAACCCGTGAGGATTATATCCAACCCGTGAGTATTGTATCCAACCCGTGAGTATTGTATCCAACCCGTGAGGATTATATCCAACCCGTGAGTATTGTATCCAACCCGTGAGGATTATATCCAACCCGTGAGTATTGTATCCAACCCGTGAGAATTATATCCAACCCGTGAGTATTGTATCCAACCCGTGAAATATATGCTTCCTTTAGTCAATATAAGTCGGTTCCTCTCACGTTGTTCCAGTCGTCTCCGTTGATCCCACATACTTATCTTACTCACTTTTATTTGAAACCGACTTATTTACCAACCATTGGCCCTTCAACCCGAAGAAGTACGGACTCCAAGTGATTAATAAATCTTCAATTGCCATTTTGTATACAAAGCGGAACTCATTTGAACTTTTGCAGTATGTGTATGTTAATCGCCCCCTTGAAGGGTCCTTTCCTACCGACATGGATGCTTCATCGGTAAAAATGAAGAAATATATCCTCCGCTCAATCCGACTGTGTCACCCTGATAAGCAGAATCAGTACGGTTATTTTTGACTGGAGTGGGAAGTTCCGTGAGAAAACTTTGCGAATTAGTATTTGAGCATTGTCGAGTAAATATTAGCTGTCCTCTGAAACTTAGCCAACTCAATTCTTTCTTTTGCTCATATTATTGTTTTGCTCAATTGTCCGTTTAACAATTGCTATAAAAGTAAAACACCACATAGCAAAAAAATCTCATCACATGAAGGGTACGAGTCCGACAATACACCTGATACTCATTCACATTGTCTCGTTAACACCAAACATTTGCGAATTCTGGGGTCTGGTTCTGGTTTTCAGATGAATTATATTTGTCGGACTCGTACCCGTCCTGGGACGGGCCTTCAGCTTGTAAGTAGATAGTTTCACTGTTGTACGGTATAAATAGATGCCGTCGTTGCACATGCCGTTCGTGGAAAGAATAATTCAGTTTCTGGTTTTGTACCATCATTCATATATAACTACCTTAATCTTCCAGATTTTCTATGAAGAACAACTGACGAATAAATAGAAGTCATAATTCATAAAGTATAGCGTAATTAGATTCAAGGAAGTGTAAAATATTGTTTGAATGAGCTTACCCCGTTGGAAAGTTTCTACGCCGACTGCAAAATCCTCGCAGTGTAGTGTTTGTTCATTAGCGAATATCATTCCAGCAGTTGTGTTAGCTTCCGCTTTGCCAAGGAAAAGATCCCCAAGATGATCGCCGTAGTAATTTACACATTCAAATCTTAGCATCCCGTTCCTGTCGTCATACGACTGAACTTGGAAGGATTCCATGCCTCTCACAAAGGAGCCTTCAGGACACATTTTCCAGATGAAACCTTCCGTGACGTGTTGTTTGTTAACAATGGGTGGTAAATTTGGTTCGGCTTTCTGGACCGCATGATTAAAATAGTGGACTTCTATTAAAAGAAATTTCGGTGGTTATACATTAAATGAATATAATTTAGATCAAAACAGCAGAAGCTTTCAAATGTGTTCTGCTACCCGTATTGTCTTTAATTGTGTGAATGAAGTCCAAATTGCCCTATAAGACGCAAATCGAGGTTACTATAGCCATTGGGCCTGTATAAAACTCTACGATTCCTCTAACTAAAAGAATTGTAACAGTAGCCTGTTGCGTAATGATTTTTGAGTTTTGAAACAAACAAGTCTCCACCATGCCATGGAGATGGAATAAATAAAACACCGAAAATACGGGGTGCCACATAATGATGTCAAAAAATACACTGGGTGCAAAACATTTTTGCTTAAAAATTAAAATTATGTAAAATTCAAATACCGATGTGACAGTACACACAGTAAATGATTAGAAATACTACGACGGCCAACCTAGGGCTGAGCAGAGAACTCCTGTAGAGCTTCTTTGGTGGCCTAGTAAGTGGTTGCTGCATTCATCCGGCCGTTTGGACTCCACTCCTCGATAGTCCATCAGCCCATCACTGGCAGCCACTTCCAATGCCTCATATGGGAACCAGGAAATGCCCTGTTTCAGAATCACCAATGTGGTTGTGCCCTCGAGAAAAAGTGAGAGGCTTCTCTCTGGGGATGGGGGACCCAAATGTGAACCCGACTAATGTACGGGATCTAGTTTCGGATGATTCAGTTGGTCGTTGGGTAATCCGACAGCCACTGCAGTAAAGCTAACCTGTATAAGCCTGCATGAGTTCTACCTTCAGGATAATATGCAAATAAATGACCGATTTTAGACCACAAAAACATGAACAATTAATATTAACTGTTAGTGTTATACGGTTGAAAACAATTGATATTAAGCAACCGTCACGATGTATGTACAGAAACAAAACAGAGTTACACTTGCACTGTGTGGATTTTAATGTTCTAGAATGCCTGAAAGGCTTTTATTTCCAGCTTCAGAATTTACACACTTTACACATTCATGTTTTTCACGCTCAATTTCTTACTCAGTTCTTGCAAACAGAACTGCTTTTATGGCAAACTGGGGTAAACTGCATTGTACCAAATACATAGCACCTGACTGTTCCTCAGTTCTGCTTGTCCCTCCACTTCTCGTTCTTTTAGTTTTTTCCGTTATTTCGCAAACTCTTCTCAATTATCCCTAGAAATCTCTTCTTCTTCCTTCTACTCTAACCTCCAACGCCTTCTAACTCCGTTTTTTTTTTCCTCCCTTCCTTGAAGACGTTTTCAATTATGCAGAAGTCTCTCGAAGTCTCTAATTTTAGAAGCAGTTTTGTGGTCTTCTCCTTACTTGGGAATATGAACTACGAAGAAGACGACCATAAAATTTTGTGTTGTCTGCATGACTTTGTTGTCTTTTGGTTAAATAAAGCTGGACAAATTTTGAAGCATTTTTAAAGGTTTGAGGAAAGATGCCGTGCCTTTTTTGGTTGAGCTGCACGAACCCGGGTAGCAGCGAGAGGGAGAGGAAGGATGAAGATGCTGTGTGGTGGTGGAGGAGTAAAAATAGCCCAACTTTTCTTAAAGCTGAAATTCCTCCACCACCAACTCATCCTGACCCTTCCTCAGGTTCCTATAAGGGTTCTCTGTCACTGGAATCGTGACACATTGATAAAATATATTTAGTAGTAAGTTGAACTATAAGTTTTTGACTTCGACGCCATCTGAGTCTGAAGTGTCATCTTCATCAGTATCGGAGACTTCTTCCTCGGACTCTCCTGCTGCTTCAACTTCAACCTCGTCTCCGTCATCCGATCCCTCAGACATTAGCTGACTTGCTGATTCGTCAGCCAGCTGTCCCGCAACGTCTAGGAAGTAGCTGCTGTAGTACCTTCTGTTGAGTGGCATCTCAAATCTGTCATTTCCCAAAAAGCGAATCACAGCAGCTACGTGTGCACAACACCCAAGCGTCCTGCAACTACTCTGACAATCTCAGTAATAAGCACTGATTGCCCTGGGTCCATTTCCATGTTCTCTGAACTTGATCCAGACGTAATGAAACTGGGAATCGTGATATCAACTGAACACCATAGTAATCCTTTTTCTTCCTTGTAGCTAAAATACTTGTACGATCCAATTCCAATTCGAAGATGTTGTTCGTTGTACAAAGACCCAATTCGAATCTGGTATGGCCCCATCCTAATTACTTCAAGGTCTTCCAAAGTAACGGTGGGGAATTCTAAGCATCTATTTTCATTCATCAAATCTCATTTCTTCTTACCTCCACGGCTAAAGTTTTTAGCAACTACTTCTTCTCGTTAGTGAGTTTTGTTTTCTTCAGTCTTCTTTTGGTTTTATTAACCAGATCGTCATGTTTCTGAGTCTCCCAAAAGATTGTTGGAGAAAAAGCATTAATAAGAGGAACTGCAACGCAATAGAAGGCTCCTAACTTCGGGATGTAATTAACTGGCTGTTTCCTGTCAAAGAATTTCCTCTTGTTCTTCACCCTTTTGATAGTGTCTTCCACGATATGGCGTAGCATCGTTACCCAAAGGCTCTCATTAGCTTCTGCTTCTTCTTTAGCAGTTTTTGCATAAAAATGAAATAACCTTCATCTTCAATTAAGTTTACGGCATCGTGGAAACCTCTTGTCCAGGACAGAGGTATCTCTCGGCTCCAAGAATTGTCCAACATTTCCAGGTGTCTAGAACACCTTCATCAAGATGGATGCTTCGTTATTCTTCGCGTTGGCTTTCCGGAGACCATCGGCAGCCAGTACATCATCATTGACTTGCCAAGATTTGTGTGCTTGTAGAGGTTGTAAAGAGCTTGTTGCAGTTCAATGTCTGTGGGCTTTTGAAGGTAGATGTACGTTCCATCACAAAAAATCACTAGTTATGAGGTATCGATTCCCAATATCTGGTTATAATAAGGACATTGATTTCGCTCCATTGCTACTTCTCTAGTCGTAAGATCGAAACCCAGGAATTTTGGATTGAAATGCTTGTGCAAGGCTTCCAGCGCTGCTGTGATGCTTTCACTTACTGTGGATTGATTAGATATTTCAAGCATAAATCCAAGAATCCGTTGGCTTATGTTTAAGCGAAGAGAGATGAGCACCATAGCCACTGGATCTCGAGAAGTCCTGTTCTTGGAGTTGTTTAAGCTTCCTTCCATATAAGGCATGAGACGATTGAAGTCTTCTTTAAGGAACATCTCAAAGTCAAAGTCCGCGTCCAAATGTCTGTCCGTCGAGGATGGGACTGAATTATCTCAACAACTATCAGACTTCAAAATTTTGCACAGTTGTCCAGAAAGCGATATTATTGTGCCCGCCCGAAACCCAACAATGTGTGTTTATTAAGTCACACAATGTGACTGCTTAAGTCAGACAAAGTGGATTTCACAAAAACATGGTAAACCTGATATCTTTTTTGTTTACAGTAAAAATGACATTATTTCTTTTTTATAATATGCATTATGTTATCTTTCGTTAACTGAATGAATATTTGGGTCTCTGACTGCAATACTAGCCTTAGAAACCGAGATTAAGTGTGTTGCAAAGAAGCAAGGAAAAGTTTGTTCGGGGCACTTCTACCCTTTAAATATGTCGGATTAAGCTTATATTTTTTTGCTGTAGCGTTAAGACTATAGGTTTGTTGTGTCTATCAAAATTTAGGCATCCTGCGTTAATTTCAAAGCCCTAACGGGGTGATTAAGTATTTGTTAAAAGTTAATTATTGAACTTTTACACACATTTACACACATTTCACACATTTATGTACTTATATACCACTAATTTTGTAGTATTATAGAATGTTGCCGTTAAGCAGGGATATCAGTACACTCATTAACTTAGCAACGAACTCTTAATTATTGTTAATTCCGTTTCTAATGCGACAGAAAATTTAAAAACGATTGGATCTACCAATAATCCTCATAATAAGTGCACTTATGTATATTATTTATATATTACTTATTGGTTTATGTCAGTCTGTGTGTCCACGTTTGAATTACCCCCTACATAATCTTGGTCCGGGGTAAAGGGAGACTTGCAAAACTCATTAGCTTATGTCAGTTGGTCTGTCTCTGTTCCCATTTGAAATGAATTGTCTATTACCAATATTAAGTATTAAGCGGAAACGATCCCGAGGGGGTTGGAAGTAAATGGAAACCATCCTTACGGATTGGAAACAATTCTTTTAGGCTGGTGGGAAACAATCCTTAAGGGTTCCAAACAATACTTACGGTTGGAAACAATTGTTTTCGGGTGGTGGGAAACAACCCTTACGGGTTGATACCAATCCTTACGGGTTGATACCAATCCTTACGGGTTGAAACCAATCCTTACGGTTGAAACCAATCCTTGCGGGTTTAAACCAATCCTTACGGGTTGCAACCAATCCTTACGGGTTGAAACCAATCCTTACGGGTTGAAACCAATCCTTACGGGTTGAAACCAATCCTTGCGGGTTGGAAACAATCCTTACGGGTTTAAAACAATCCTTAGGGTGGGAGACAATCATCACGGGTTTGAAAAAATCCCCACGAGTTTTAAACAACCACAAAAAATAAACAATCCCGCGGGTTGGAAATAAATGGAAACAGTCCTAATGGTTTGAAAATAAATATAAACGATCCCAAACGGCTGGCGACCATCTCTACGGGCTGGAAACGATCACAAAGAGGTCGGAAACCATCTCCACGGGTTGAAAATAAACTGAAACAATCCAACAAATTGACACACGCGAACAAGCTATATCGGTTGGAAACAATCCACCCCGGGTTGGGAAATATCAACACAAGTTTTAAACCACCCCTGCGGGTTGAATACAATCCCATCCGGCTGTTCACAAATTATACGGTTTGGACACAATCTTCATGCAACGGAAAAAGTAAACAAGGGTAGGAAACAATTCTAAGGGGTTGGAAATAGCCCCATGGCTTAGAAGCAATCCCCACGGGTTAGAAACCTTCTACACGCGGTTGGAAACTATCCCAAAGAGGTTAGAACTAATCTTCAGATGGTTAGATTGGAAACACTCCGTACGAGATAGAAACAATATCTAAGGGGTAAAATAAATTCTTACGGGTTGGAAAAAATTCCCGGGTTTGAATGCAACCCCCAAAGACTGTTTATCAATATTGGGAAACAATCTCAGTCTCCAAAAAGTCCATGGTGGTTGGAATTTTGGAATAAAAACCCATCAGGTGAAGTAAACCCTATGTGTTAATATTATCCCCATGGAATTGAAATCATCCCCACGGTTCAACACATATATCCAAAGAAAGAAATCCACAATCACACAATCCACACAGGTGGGAAACTATCCCTTAGGATGGGAAGTTATCCCATAGGTTGCAAACACTCCCTACGGTTTGGCAAAAATCCTTACGGCATTTTTTCGCCCAAGTCAAACTAATGGAATTCATGATGCCTTTGTAGTAGAGTTTCCGAATGCTTTATTACATTTGTTTAATAAACCAAGAACTGCTATGCCCGTTCCACGGGCACCGATGGGTAGTAATACATAATTATGTGAGTGTGAGGATAGTGAGGAATGTTTGATGTGTGTGGGTGTGTGTAATTAATGTTTACGTATAAATATGTGTGCGTCAATTACCTGGGCTTTCAGAGGCTGCTTGGTGTAGGTTTTTTTCTATGTCCTGAATTTGTCGAAAGTTTTTTTGACTAACTTTGCGATTTTATATTTCCGTCAATTTTGAACCAATTTGGACGACATCGCTTGCTTACCCTAGAAAATGCATTTACCTTTCATATCATATGCACTTTATTTTAATTGCGCCAAAACTGAGCGCGCAAATCGCAGCACAGCAACCCATGTCTCTGGGGCGTTTTCAGTCGCCAAAACCTCAAAAATCGACCAATTTCGGAAATCTTGGTATCCATGTACTCAGTGCAACATCGACTAACTAAGTATTCATGAAAAGCAAAAAAAAATTTTTAGAGGGGCACATGTACAGATTTTGAGAATACACACTCAGATGCACCAACATTTTTTGTACCCGCAACTTCTATATTTTAAAAAATTCGAAAAATTGATATCACTTTATCATGAGAGTCTGCAGACACTTTTCAAAAAAATTTTGACTAATGTGTTTTAACCAAACGTTAGCAGTGAGTGAATTTGTGCATTCTCTCTGGTTTTGTATGGACCATATCTTCATATGTGGTCAAATCGCCCTGGAAAGCAAAGCTTAATTTTATCCTGACTAAGTAAATACTTAATTTCTTTTAATTCTACGCTTTAAATTCAATTTTTTTTGGAAAATATTAAAGAAAAACGGTTTCAGCGTAAAACTGCAAAGTTTGAAAATCCTGGTGAGCTAGAGACTTGGGATATTCTTAGTTGAAGAGCGTTCAAATAAACTACTAACACGCTGTAGTAGACAGGCCAACAGAAATCAGAATAGTCGAGGTAGAGGATCGGGATTCTATTCGAATTTCGGTTCTAGAGGAAATTATGGAGGTAACGTAAGGCCTTATGAGAAATAAGCAAACGATTGCAATGGGGTCAGTTCCCAAAATCAGCGTAGTCAATCACAAAACAACACTAACGGCTAAGACAATAGTTCCAACAGTAGAGGTCAAAGTAGAGGAAATGATAGAGGAGGAGGAGGAGAGAGTCTGAGGAGGTAATAAAAATAGCCGAGAACAGGCAGATCAGCGACACATTGAGTGTCACAAGTGTCAACAATTTGGGCACATGGCTAGAAATTGTCCACAGCAGCAAGGGGTTGTGTTGGCAATACATCCGAAAAGTAGCGAGGTTTATACCTGCACTGGTCAAACTTCACAACAATTTGCGACACAGAACGAAGGCAGCTTTCAAACAGCTGGTCCTTCATCTGCCGTAGTTCCATATTTGCCTCCCCAGACAAAGGGACAACAGCAAACATCTTTAAACTGGAGCGGCAGGAACCTCGGAAGCTCAGGCAAAGGTTACTCTCAGAGTTAGATACGAATTCTCCAGTTCCAATTATTTCCTTGAGGATAAGCACATTTGTTGATTCCGTACAAGTCATCGAAGCTCTTCTTGATTCGCGTTTGTCGTTCTCATTAGTTACTTCCAAGGTAGCTATGAAGTTGAATAGCGGGTTCGATCGGAATTTGTCCTTCGATATAAAGTGCGGCAAGAATAGTGTTATTAAAGTCATTGGAAGTCTTCACCTGAGTACTAAGTTACGTCATAAAGTAATTAGTCATGGATAGTGGTTGATAATCTTATTTTTCCAGTTATTGTGGCAAACGATTTCATAGTTAAGCATGGATTTGTTCCCAGACTGAGGTAAGCTACATTTTATTCTAACGATAGTGCAGATAAGTGTATGAGTTAGGAAAAGCGGATGACAAACTCGCATTGCTCATTAAAGAAATAGATAAATTTGATGAGAATACTCCGGAGTTCAGAGTACAGCAGTTGTTAGATAAGTTATAAGTAAAGGTAGCACTACTACGAAGATAAGATGAGTGCGCTTATAATTACGGAGGATGATAATTCTTACAATACGCAGTTCTGATGATCCTGATGATTCCACGGTTGTTCCTCCTTCGATTCTGCAGTAGATGAGGGATGATAGTTAATGCGTAGATCAATAATTAATTAACTAATGGAAAACTTTCCTTAGAATAATGTGTGGAAGACTGACACGGAAAGTAGTAAATACACAATAGTCTTTATTCCTACAGCGGAGCTCTACTCAAGACGAACTCCAAACACCAACTGGCGCGCCCGCTCATTAGCACATGAATATAACATCTCGTATATCATCCACAAACACTAGTTGCTATAACTATTGCAATCAATAAAACACTATCAAACGCAATAATAATTACTTCTTTACGTGATCGTTATACTTCTTCCCCCTCCTCTCGAAAACGGCGGCAGACAAGAACTGATGTGGTTGTGGTCCCAGACAGAGACCTTGTTTTTTACGTGCAGCGATTCTTACGTAAGCTTTAAAACTCTTACGTTGACTTTTCAATAGGATAGGTTTACCTTGCAACTTCCTTTTATCATTCTCTATTCGAAAACTACTTTTCTTTTGACACTTTGACATGTAAATTGTCAGCTTTTTAGTGATTGGTAGATCGATATTAGCCATGCTAATAGGGACTTTACTGTTCTTATCTTCATGTTCATTTGAGTTTATCTGAGCAAGACAATAAACACTCTCATCTTTTAGTTTTTCAGTTACAGCAGATGAACTAAGAGTCACATCTTGGGCATTAACACACTCTATCGAAGTTTCTTCCAATTGCATTGCATTCAGACTAGCATTTATGTAAGAAACAGAATTCTCAGGAAACACCTTCCTCAACATCCATCTCATCTTCACTTTAGAAAGGTGTCGGACAGTCAGTCACTTCACAAACTAAAGAAATGAGAGGTATCTACTGAATCTTTTACTGGAGAGGCAATATGAACATTCTCAAGATTAACTCAATGATAATTAACGATTTTCAAAACAAAAATACATGTATCTACGTCCCAAACTCAAACGAAACGTAATGTAATTGTACAGAATTTCCTGTGATCGAGGCGTATATAAAAATATCAATCTTAACTCATTAATTGTACAGAACAAATTAATATTCTTGTCTAACTGCTTGGCTTTCTCAAGACGCCAATACCACAGTTCAGAAAACAATAAAAAATAGATAATCTTTGAAAACCTTGCACAGTGAAGCTCTACAAGATTTAAAATTCAAATTTCTACACATGACTTCAAAATCAGAAACACTTGAGACTTTGACAAATTGTAAGTGGATTTTGTATGATTCCACAACTTTAACGAATAAATTGAATCACGAATCGCATACACTCGAAACTCTTATTGATCGGTCTTAACATTCAAGGTGCGCGTTTACATGTCTTATCCATCTTTACACCCAGCATCTTCTTTACTGCATCTTGTAAAAATAATGAGGATGTTTTAACAATTTTGTACAGTACAAATTCCTTGAATCTCAATTGCAGCGTAACATACTAAATCAAAAACTCTTTTCAATGCTACCAGATCATGGACACTAAATACAACTGTTACAATAGATTCATCTAAGAAAATAAGTTTCAAATGTTCACGTATAAATGAAAAAGAACAGAAAGGATCGATAATGAAATGAGCTACAGGATTTGCATTAAAGCAGTTTATTGATGATACAAGTGATCATGATCGAATTCTAAATCAATCGCTATCTTCTTAACTCAAAAACTGAAATCATATCAAGAAAGGACTTTTGGTTATCAATATAAGTGACAGGACTTTCAGGAATAACATTAACGAATTTGTGAACATCTAACAGCTTAAAATTATACAGTTTCGAGGATCTAAACGAACTGAAGGTTTGAATGAAGACACAAGATCACGTTTTCGACGATAAGTTTAAAAATCTTGAGGAAGACATGGTAGAACGGCAGATTTACCAGTTGACTGATCAAATGATGGTGGAGGTGGAATACGTACATTCTCCATCTAATAATATGAATTTAACACAAACCGAAATACTTAATACAAAGGAATCTGACAGCTTAACAACGATATGCAACAGGCTTTCGCACTCTTTCAGAATTGTCAACAGACTTTGACTCTCAACGTAAGGTTTTAACTGTTCGATATTACGCTTTTTAATTAAGGGACTTGGAAAATCAAGTATATAGGTTAAACCATGACGTTCAAGGACTGCATATGGAACAATCATTTTTAACAAAACTTCTGAGCCTTATTTCTATCGGCATTTGACAATTCAAAGTTCTTAACAATGACTTTATCTCCAACGTTAAAGGAAAAATCTCTACGTCTTTCATGAAAATGTAGCTTTCTCTTATCATTGGCAACTTTGACATTACGCTTAAATAAAGAAATCAAAGATTCTACTCGACTTGAAATTGAATTAGCAAGATTACTATCAGAAATGTCATCAACATTTTCAACTAAGAGTGCTCTTTGTATAGGCAAAGGAATTTCTCGACCTAAATTTAACATTGCAGGCGAAACGTTACTAGATTCATTGATCATGGATCATAGTACACACGCAATTTATTGGAAATTTACATCCAAATTACCTTGAGAATCTTCTAAATAACAAGAGTTCATTCTAACACGATCAGCATTTACTCTTTCAGCTCTGTTAAAAGATGGATGATACGGCGATTTTTGCACATGAAGAATAGATCAATCTTCACCTTGTTTTTTCATTAATCTGTTTACAAAATGGCTTCCATTTTCTGTTTAATTCACCTTGCAAAATATTTGGTCTTCTAAAATATCAACTACATTTTTAGCTTTTGCTTTGAGACAAAGCAAATAGTTCACCCCAAGAACTTAGCTGGTCTATTACGACTAAACAATACTTATTACGCTTATAGCGACTGGTTGGCAAAGGAACAATAAAATCAACGAAAATTGTTTCCAAAATTCTACTTGACTGCAGGACGTCTCCCAGTAAACCCCTAGGCTTTTGATTTTCAGCTTTATATTCTGGACAGACTTTACACGAACGAACGAAATTCTTAATATCTCTATTCATGTAGTTCCAAAACACTAATTTCTTAATCGCTTCTTGGGATTTTCTGACACCCATATGACCACCTTCAGGCGCATCATGAAATTGTTTTAACACAATATGAACTAATTCTTTCGGTAAGTACGGGACCAAAGCCGTCTATTTATCGAAGTTGCTACCACTGGACTTATTCAACGTATCTTCAATATTCTTTTGAACAGATATTTCAGGAAAAGGTTGTTGCAACCAAGACTTCTCTATTTCATTTCCTACACAAACAATGTCCGACTGTGTTGGTTCAAAATTGCTTCCTTGATCAACTACAGCTGATGAACTTACTTCCTCTACACAAAATGGCTCTTTCTTCCGATATAAAATATCATCTTTAACAGATTACAATGAAGAAAATTGCTTACTACAAGAGCTTGGCACAGCCGTTATAGCACTCTTTAGTCTATTTCGAATCTCTATAACTTCAGAATGCTTCTTTTGAGCTTGCTTTATTTGATTCAACAAATCATTATGATAGGTTAACCCTAACAATGGAGTATAGATGTTCCTATTTCCTTCGAGATGATCAGACTCTTTAGGAAGTGGATCTACCGGCGCTCTAGAAACACGATCAGCTACAACGTTCTTTACACCTTTGCAATGAATATTGTTACATCCCCATTCTTCAATTTCTTGTGCCCACCTAGTCAACTTTCTACTCTTATTATGCATAGATTATAAATGAGTTAAAGCGGAATTTTCCGTTATTACAGTAAACTCTTCATCCCAAAGAAACCCTTGAACTTATTGATAGCCCAAGCTATCGCCAAACATTCTTTACCACATGCGCTTATATTTTTCAGTCAATCAGACTTTTACTGGCAAAATACCCTTACCTTTCCTTCTGGATATTGAACTAGCAGAGCACCTAACCCAACATCACTAGCATCAGTTCTAAAAAAATTGACAATTCGTAATCTAAGGATTGCAAAAACACTTTTTGACACATTTTTACTTTCTTTTTTAGTAAACTCCACAATGGAGCTGCTAATGTGGCAAAACTAGAAATAAATGAACTATAACATAAACACATTCTATGAAATCTTAATACATCTTTTACATTCTGCGGCGTAGGAAAATCTTGTAATGCTCTGATTTTTTCAGGTTGTTTAACTAAACAATCTTTCGTGACTGCATGACCCAAAACACTTATTTCATCATCAAAAGTATGACTTTTTTAAATTGATGGAAAGCTGTGCTTCTTGTAGCCGTTCTAATATAAGCTTAATATTGTAACGTCCTGGTAAGTTTGACCTACGACTCCAGCGACGTTGGAAGGTCCGATGGAATCTACGGTGGAGGAATAAAAGTGCGCGGACAAAGTTCTTTCAATATTTAGGGAATAAAAAATAAAAGAAACTGTATTTAACAGTAATCATAAGAAAAGAAACCAATAAATAATTCCTAAGCTATAATTATAAATACGAGAAACCTAAACTATTGATTCCTCGAATGAGATAGCTCTGGGAAGGGAAT
>JAQGAD010001824.1:0-16762 GCA_034696625.1 Isotomurus palustris | reverse complement strand
TTAAAATAAGTATACGAGACTGATTTTACAGATTTTACGGACGAAAGTGTTTAAAAAAGGAAAGATTCGCTAATGTATTTTAGCACAACTTTTATTCATGATCTTATGATTAGTAATTCAATAATTATATAATCTCGAGATCGCCTTTTGATTGTTATTTTTAATTAATCGTTAGTACACTTATGCCATTCCTGTTTGTCTCGTGTAAGTTCTGACATGATTCTTGATCCCTTCAAATTGTTGCAAAAGGATATTAAAAATTGATTTTAAGTATAATACGTATGATGTATCTATGTATATGTAATCTGATGTGCATCGTACTGCCTGCTAAGATGTTGGCAGCGTCTTTTCTGTTTAAATGCTAATAAAAACTACTCTTACGCTTTAATTTAGTGCTCTCATCTTACGAACAGCTTTTTAATTTCATGAAATCTGATCTCACCTGCACCATTTATTTACAAGATGCTAGGCATGAAGGAGTTGAACATAATAATATTTACAAGACCACAGAACGATATAATACGGACAAGACAAGACTAATAAATGTCAGATATCAAACGCTGCTGTACTTTTAACCCTAAAATCCAAGTGAACTATGAGAGCCTCTGGAGTTCCTGCTACTGCCACAAAACAGTAGATCAGTGCGCATCGAGTAAAACCTGCATGAAAATATGAACTTCTAATCTGTTTATAGCCGCAACAGTGTATTATACTGTTCTCCAGTTTACAAGCTGCACTGATGCAGTTACAGTTCTACGATAAGTCTCCTTAAAATAAAGGTACAACAGATTTTGAAAGATCTGCGTGACCTTTAATATCGTAGGAGTATTTGAGGAGGAATTATAGACGATAAGGCGATGCAGCCGCTTGTGGAGGAGAATATGGACGAATGGCTTTACGACGCCCTCACAGACCTCAACCGCCTTCCTCCCTCCTCCGCTGGGGACGGGGATGAATTAAGGATCTCCTCCATAGTGGAGGACTGGCTCCCGTTCTCCCATGAAGTGGCTTGGATCTCCTCCGAACTCCACACCTTTCTCCCCTCCTTGGAGGAAACTGTGGAGACAATGAAGTCACTGGATGACCTCCATGGATTCAGAATGGAGCTGAGTTCTCTCCTCAAAGAGTTAGAGTGTCCTTACTCAGCGGTGATGGGCCCTTCCTCCACATCCGATCGATTTGCGTCACTCCCTTCCAGAAAACTTGTTCTTGTCTTCCTCCTCTCGGAACTCCAAGCCATTAGAATTCACACGACTAATGGAGGAGGATCGCTGTTAGGAAAAACCGTGAAAGTTAGTCTGGACGAGACTGAAAACGCCAAAAGACTGAGAGAAGTTTGTGAAGGTCTGGGAGTGGGGAAGCCTCCGGAGACAGTGACCGTGGGACAATTCTGGGGAGGGCTGAATGGGAAAACGAAGAAGAATTTGGAGGGTAAAAGTGTCCTGGAGCCGCTGTTCCAAGGTCTTCTGTCTTCTTCTCAGTGGACAATTCTGGAGGATTACTTCAAGGAGCTACAGACAGACTACACGATGAGGAGGGAGATGTTGTTAAAACGGTTGGATGTGACTGTTCAGTCGTTCCACTGGAAGGGACAGAAGGAAAAGGAAATAAATCGGGAGTTCGAGAAGCGAAGGGCTTTAATGAAACACAATCCCGATGTACTTCTCAGTGACATCTTCGCTGCTCGAAGAGACTTGGCGATTGTAGAGAAAACGTCTTCTGCTTCGGTGAGGAAGAATACGAGGTCGAGAGTGAATGACGTGAAGATTGGAAGAGTACCTGATCGTGGAGGAAGACCTGATGAAGTTGAAGCTCCTCCACCTGAAATGCCAAGTTGGGCGAAACGACAAGGTACGCGCGAATGAACGTCAAATTGCAAAATCGGGAGTACAATAAATTGAGATTTGTTTTATTGAATGTAGGTGGACCTCCAGCTTCTTCCGGATGGATTGCAAACCCTAACCAACGAGGGGGAGGTGGTCGGGGCGGCCGTGGAGGTGGACGTGTCCAAGGTGGATGGTCTGAACGAGGAGGGGGTGGTGGGGGAGGAAGAGGAGGTCATCATCAACAGCAGCAAAGTTCTAATTACCAACAAGGGGGCTACCAGCAACAAGACTACCAAGGTGGAGGTGGAGGCTATCAGCAACAAGGAGGCTATCAGCAAGACTATAATAATCAAGGAGGAGGGGAAGGTGGTTATCGTGGAGGAGGAGGAGGATATTACCAACAAGACCAACGAGACGGTTATAACCAAGACCAGCAATATTCGCGTGGTGGTAGAGGCAGCAGGAATTATGATAACCAGGATTATAGAGGAGGTGGGGGTGGTAGCAGGGGCAGAGGGGGTGGAGGTAGAGCTCAAAGGTACTAATAATGATATTATGCTGTCTCCTGATTATCAATATCTATACCCTTCACATCTCAAAAGAACAGAAATGAAGCTATTCGTTGTGTTGTTACTTATCATTAATGGTTTATATCTCGTAATAGTATGATATTTAATCCACCTTGCTAATTCCCAAATATTATTTATATCAGAAAACGATGGAATCTCGGTTTATTGCCAAATAAAACTAATAAAAGTGCAGTCTCTAGTTGAAATACTAAAGTTGAAATACTGGAATTTGGATTTTTTTACTTCATTTCGTAACCCTCATAAGATAAGAAACACTTGAAAGTACTCTCTAAGCTTTGTACACGTCTTTTCAGCTCGTTGGTATTCAATTTATCTTCAGTAATAATTAGCCAACATTCTTGCAATCTTGGCTCGATTGGCACCAGTGTAGTAGGCAGATGGGTCAACTGAAGGACGTTGCGGTCCGTTTCCATATCCCTGCTGCTGCTGTTGAGCAGCGATGTAGGCATTCGTATTGTAGAAGTTCTGTGGAGCAGCCATCACGACTCCCAATGTCACAATGATGACCACGAGAAGGATCACCTATCGAGATTTCCAGTATTCCAATGATCAAGTTGTCTCAATTTCCCCGAGGAAAATGTTATATATAAACTTTCTACTTACAGATTTAAGATGCATGATGTTCTGGAAAGTAATTCGTTTATTATATATCCAAGAGTACAAAATACGCACTGATAAATCACTAAAAAAACACAGCCTTCCAGATCTCCAGTCCACTCCAGAATGTTCTCTGTGTCCAGGCGAAGAAGAGCTGGAAGTATTTTGGACACCAACGAACCTGCACAACGGATGCTTCTCCACAAAGTTAAACCCAATCTTGGTGTGTTAAAGTCACACCGCATAAAAACCAGCTTTCATCTCGAAGATGCCGTGATATGCTAAACACGCAGCCATAGTGGTAATAGAAAAAGACAACTCGCATTGTTAGGGGACTGGAAGAGTCATGAAAGTCAACGTAGCATAGCTAATTGAACTGCAATTTACAATTTGGTAGGCAAAGCTCCACTCGTTTTTTGCACAGGAACATCCCATCTCACGTAATTATCTCCTATTCTCCGGCTATTCTTGCTCATCTCCACAATCTTAGCCACCTAGTCTGCTGTTCTCTAGAAGATTAGGGCAGACAAGTCGTTCGTTCCTTCGGTAGTCGGACGGAGAGTGTTTCCATACTGTGCAATACTATACAAACACATTGCAAATCACAGCGTCTTGCCGTCTTGAGTCTTCGCAGTTCATGAATTCCATAATATTCCCTTCTGCAAGCACTCTAAGCACAGAGGTATTCTGCAAAATAAAGTAACCTTGTGGTTCTTTCCTTGTTTGAAATGCCCTACTGTACCTCTCAGTCATTATTATGTTCCTACTCCTCATGGTTATTAACTCAATACGATTAGTGATTAATTTTCGTCATAATCATATTTAATAGCAGCAGAAGGGTGTCTGCTCGATCCCTCTGTAAAACTCGTTACTTCAATTTAGTGAGTTTTCTTTCACTCAGCGTGCATAGAACTCCAACACACGGTCCTCCAGCCATGACTCTCAGGACATAGAATTTCATTTATATTTAAAAATAAATTAATCAAATCACATTAATCTTGTAAAATGGCGAACATCATACCTGTCATACCATCATCAGAAAAAACATTACATACTACACTACTTATACAAAGTGCAATGCTGCAGACAAGACACTCATCCATCTTCTTGTAAGGATTATTATGTATATTGATTATGTGACAACTGACAACATCATTGCTGGGGAAGTGGCTATTATAGTAATTATAACTACATAAATACAAAGCTGTACTACGAGCCTGTTAGTCTGGTAATCTAACTAACAATGACCTTGCGGATTCACGAGTACATTATTATAACGAACAAAAGATGATGATCCTGACAATGTCCATGAAAGGGTGAAGCTCACTTGTGGATGAGACGGAAGACAAAAAATCATCTTTTCCTACTGCCCTACCCCACATCTCGCACGTCTTACACTTAAATTATAGATTAAGCCATCAGCTTTTTAAGAGCTTTAAGGTGTTCCAGCGATTACCTCTGTTCCTGTGTGCACATATTTTTGGCATGTAATAAATAGAATTTGGCACATTGTTGCGAAAACAGTTAATGCGAAGCAGGAAACATAATACATTATGCTAAGATGTCTCATCGAGTCGCTTGTGCGTGTGCAATTATTACTTTTAGTCTTTAATTGATGGCAAAAATTAATGATTCCAACCATAAAATACACAGCTTGCATACTTTTAGACAAAACACAACTCACACACACTTTTCACTCGTGAGCAAAATCTTGGATCACTCATCTCGTGTGGACAAGACACACAGGATACTTCAATCTGAAATCTATTCAACCGATAACTGGAGACAATAGAAGAGATTAGTTCTTGGAAATAAATGCTTCTTTATTCATGTGCAGAAGTGCACTTCCAACTAATCCAACGCGTATTGAAAAGTACTGCATAATAAAATGCCCAATGCAGAAATCGCGTCAAAGTATAATAAACCTGTAGGGATTTCCTAATTTAAAAACGTGCAAATGTCCCATTTGAGGATACAAAATTAATGCTTGAATAGTTGAATGGATAGAATGAGATTTTGCAGAGAAGAAAACTCACGGGCTTCCTAAATCTTAGATTCATTTGATAAGGTGTCTTCATCCTGTAGTTATCGTCTGAAAAAGTTGTCGTAGTCATCATGATTATGACAATGATGAGCGTGTTGTCTCTAATCAGGACAATGGAACAACTTAACGAGCTCGCTCCACCGGTTGTACAGGCAGGACCTGTGGGAAAAGAAATCGCAGCAGTTCAAGAGGTCTGGATTTTAATTCAAATCTTTATAACTGGAGAAAGGCTTGTAAAAACATTTAGAACTGTTACAGCTGCGATCTCGAGTGGGAGAGAAACTATGGAATGAACAGGCGAGAGCTGACTCAGCGATGTTGAGGTGGCTCCGAGGTAATAAATGTTTAAATAAATCAGCTTCACATTAATAATTAAACTCAATTGTTTTCGAAATCAGCTAAGAAGATGAATATCGACGATGCAGAGAGAATGGTCTTAGCCGTAAGCATACAATAATAATAAAGATAATACAAATGAACTTATGAAGCTATCAATGCGCCCCAGAATTCAAGCCAATATCTAGTATTGAATTGTCCTATATTCATAGCACTTAAAATGGAGAAAAGAGTTGAGTATGGACAAGCTACGTCACATGGATCCTGAACCAGATATGCACAAGAGATTTTGGTGGAACATGACTGGCACCGCACGCAATGGAAACCCAGGTGAGTTCGGAGTTCAGGATAAGGAATAATAATTGCCTTCAGCTGTGTTCCATACATGTACAAAGTAGTCCAATCAACCAGAATCCCACTTAATTCGTGTAACCTGTAGTAATGCTCATGCCATTTGGAGAATGGGACATCAGGAAGTACATTGATGATGGAGGAACTCGTTTGAAGTTTGATGAACACCAAGGGCAGATGTGGGAGAAAGCCTTGTACGCAGTGGAGATTGCAGAGAAAGCTCTCAAGAAGCCGAGAAAAGACAACTCCCCAGTCCAATACATCATGATTTGTGACATGAACGGATTCGCGTATCGCCAACTTGCAAGCTACACCTGTATGTCACTCTATAATACTAATCGCTCCCCTCTTTCATTCAATCCTTCCGTGTACTACTTTATCCAATAATTTTTTCCTCAGCACTTCAGTTCATCCTATCGATGGTATTTAACTTCGAAAACAACTACCCCGAGGTACACACGAAATAGTATGAGTATTTGAGTATGAATAACCCATTATGATGTACAGAATATTCCTTGAATGGCTTATTTTCAGGTTATCTATTACTGCTACATAATCAATGGTAATTGAGTTATTGTGCCACGCATTCATTCTTTAATGAGCCAGTAAATTACATGGCAGTAAGCGTATATTAAAATGTACAGCTGACTGGGTGTTTGAAATGCTGCTACGGATCATTCGACCTTTGATGACTGGGTCCATTGAGAAGCTGAAAGTGTACGGTAATGATCGCAAGAAATGGGAGAAAATAGTAAGAAAACAAATCGATCCAGCCAAACTTCCTTATCGCTACGGTGGATATTCCAAGAAGGAAAGAGAGAAGCTCAAAATGTAACACATATTTCCTGAGACTTCCAGCTTCACGTTCTCAGCATTCCTTCCCCAGCTGTCTGCATTCAGATCCCACAATTTGTTTGCTAGCAGGTGAAAGATGTCCCGGATTTCTCCTTGCCTTTCTCCTTGCTTGTGTAATGTATTAATTTAAGTACTCGTGAAATCATTTGTTTTCAATAAATGATAAATGAATGTCTAGACTAAATGAAACGGTGTGTGAAAAAACAAATATTTATTTCCTAGAAATTAGTCTAATCACATCCCTATTCACTCATACATTTCTTTAAATTCAAGAGGCAGGTGTAGTCATGTAGTATTAAACAAAAGTTAGTCGCCATTCTTATCAAAGATATAAAATTACTTCATGACTGCGTAACCCGAGCTCCGACTGTAAATAGCTACGGAGGAAACTCTGAGATTGAGACAGAGAGCAAGATACATGTAACCAAATCTTCAGACTGATATAATACCCCATTCGATCTATACAAGAAGCAGAGATCTGGTTTAAAACTTTTCATGCTATAAATGACGGTACAATTTCATTTGATTCCTCATGGAAGTTATACGTCCTAACAACAGTCTGTGTCTGTACTATTTGCACAAATGTCACATTTATTTAAAGATTTACTTCGGGCTTCAAGAGCTCTAACCGTGCCTACTCTCCCAGGATTTCCTGGAACTCCACGCATGGTCACACAATAGCTTCCATAAATACATATGTTACAAAGTTCCCACACTCCAATTTAGCATAAAAATGCATTCAACGATTCAACATCATTTCCCATTATGATCCAGGCGTCCAAGTCAAAGGTACAGAGTTGACGTAAACTACACTCCCAATATCTCCGGTGTTTCGGGATTTGCAAATCTGTCTGCGAGGATGACAGACTCCAGACTCAGTTTAAACATGTACAAAAACCGGAATGAGGAGATGAGTGCCACATCTGGGAGTAGTGAGGACGACGACGACGATGACACTGATTGCGAGCAGGAGACGGAAGATCACGAAGGACATTCGAAGACCCATGAGAGTTTCGCCCTCAGACTGGATTTCCATTGATTGCCTCTGGCTCATCCGGTTATAGAAGAGTCACAGAGAGGCAGAAGCATGGCAGGAAGAAAGCAGGCAGTTTCGTGAGTGTCGATAAAGCCGTCGAGAGCAGTAGAGAATAAAAGTAGAGCTCTGCTGCTATTCTCTCTCTCCCTATCTCCCTAAATATGTGAATATCTGCTGACTATGCTCTCACTGTCTATGGCTGTGGTGGTAGTGATCATATCATTACTGGGAACCGTGCTGAAGAACTCGCCCCAACCAAAAAGGTTCCCCTACCATCCATAGCTTCATAGCTTTGTGCTTGGCTTGGACTCCTTCACTCTGCTGTCCAAGGCTACTTTTCTCCTTCTCTCAGATGTGTTCGTCTATTCCTCCAACCCCAAACAAAACAAAAAATAAGGTAAGCCTCTCGAAAACTTCCAATATACTTCTTTGATAACCCTTTACTTTCACCAACCTCGGTTATCCAATCTCCGCATCAAATCTTCACTCTACTTCGTCACATCTCATCATATACACAGTTTTGACAGCCTCATTTCTAACCCCAAGTGTCTCACTTTTCTGAGACTTCAGCATTCCATGTTTGCACTCTTCTACTGTATGCTCACAAAAGAAGGGACACTGTGTAGGGATCAGCACAGATCTACTCCAAATCCAGTAGTGGTAATAGAAACCAAGTGTACAAGTGCCAGCATTAATAAGAACTCCACTCAGCAGAGATTAACAATAAGGCGCAGGTTCATTTCAAAGTATTCAATGAAGACATTCAACATTAAGTGTTACCTCTTCAGCGTCACAGTCATTCAAGTTACTTAAATATTCTTTCATCTTTCTTGTGAATAAATCTGACTTATCATCTGAATCATCGTAAACAGTTCGAGGATTCTTTAAGTTGAACATACTTAAACACAGACATAATTAAAGAGAAGAATGTCCTTCCACAGAGAGAGCATGACGTGTTTGACATCCTCTGTAAGTGGTCTTAGGTTACACATTCAGTAAGCTCCTTGTTCGTTGTGCTGTTGCGTAAGTTTGCACTTTACTGCTTGCTTGCCCTGGATAAATTGCAATAAATATTATTGCACATATGCTACGAGATGTACGACGAACCCTAGTTTTGCATTTGGAAGTAGAACAACCAGCAGTGCATAATATTCTTGCCAATATCCGAGTGTTGGGGAGTTGGTTACCCACGATGAATAGCTTTGCATTTTGCAGTTATTCAAGTTGTTGTACTGCATACTGCATCCCTACTGAATGCTGAGGTTTCTTTTTTATGTTTTCATTTGTCCATTCCACCTGCATTAAATGTCATGACTCACTGGGACCGCTCATTGACTGGTCATTTTGTCTGAAATGTCATCTTTGTACTACTTGTCGACATCCACAAATCGTGGTCCAATAAGTCTCGGACTCCGCAAATAAATGTACGAATTATTTTGGGACCACACAGTAAGTAGGACCACACAGTTTACATCTTTGCATCTCAGTGAGCGAGTCGGCATTCCGGCTTTACTCAGCTGACCACAACGTACTCCATCGATCGTGAGCAAGGTTATTGCTACTTTAGACCAATGGCCATTGCCGTGAATGTCATATGAACGTAGATTCATCTAGAGAGAATTGCTGCGACTAGTTGTGCGGTTGTGGTACTAGTGCTGTGAGCAGTTTTCTTGAAAACAGTTATGACCTTGCGAAAATTATGTGTTTGGTATTTGCAGAAAATCTGTTAAAGAAACCTGAAGTTCCCGAAAAAGAAGAGAAGAAGTCTGACGTGGACACGTAGGATGAGGACTCTCCGTAGTGGAAAGTCCCTTCCGGAGTCATCTCTTAAAAAGCGACGCTCCGTTGGGCCCTCAGTAAGTTTGCAGAAACTCTGTCTCAGTTTGTTTTTCTGGAACATACTAACTTACTGTGTTTGTGTGGAAGTACCGATAATCGATTCCTTGAATTGCAGGAGACTCCGTCAGCGCAGTCACAGGATAAAGCGTCCTCAAGAAGGGCGAGTGTCTCAGCAATATCTCAAGAAAAGCAATCCTTAAAGTTAATAATTACGAGAAGAATGTCCAGATCTCAAGATGAAAGTCAGGTCAGTAGTGGAGTAACAAGTAGAAGAGACCGTTCCTCAGGGTCGACTCTTAATGAGAAGTCTGATAATACGTCTGACAGTCCTGGAAGAAAGGAACGAAGCAATTCTACTTCGGACCCCTCGACGAGTTTTGCTGCAGTGGCAGAAAAGATGATAAAGAAAGCGAGTCCTATTAAAGAAGACTTCCAGGAAACAAATGGATCTCTGGTTGAGAAAGACAAGTCACATGAGAATAATGAATCTGAATCTGAAGAAGTGATGCCCAATGGGGCCGAGAGTGTTGAGAAGGAGACTGAAGAAGGTGATTCAAGTGAAGTTGCACCACCTGATGATGCTCCTAAAAGGACACCGAGAAAACGACGAGAGCCTGTGATCTATGACTCTTCTACAACTGAGAGACTGGTTAAGAATGAAATCTGCGAAGTTTGTGGTCTTGGATTTACAAGAAAAGCTGCTTTACAGAGACATAGCCAAACGCATGTGATGTCTGTTCCTGAAGCAGCTCCTGTCGTGAAGAAACGAGTTCCGAAACCTGCCCCAAGTCCCAGCGTTTCAACTGCGAGTGATGGTAATGCTTCGGGAATTATTAGTTGCGAAGTCTGCGGAATTTTCTTCACGAGGAAAGCGCATCTTGATAGACACATGAAGCTGCATACTGGAGAACGTAAGTGAACAATATATTGTGTACAGCGTTAGTGACAAGTAGATGTTCTTGAAAGGTTATTTATGAATATGAACAACTTTCGTGTTTTCTTTTTAGGTCCATTTGAATGTGATGTCTGCTTTTTGAAGTTCACTCGTAAGGATCACATGTTATCTCATCGAGTGAAGCATACTCAGACAGAAAAGGAGCATCCGTGCCATTATTGCAAGGTGACATTTACTTCACTTCAGTCTTTGAGAGATCACGTCGAATCAGAACACCTGACAGACGAAACCGCAACAGATCAACATATTTGCGAGATCTGTGGAAAACAGTTTCTACAAAGAAGATATTTGCAAGCTCACAGGAAGCTTCACCGTTTAAGAGGCGAGAACGTTCCTATGCCTATGGGCCATCCCTTACTGGAAGATGTTGAAATGGACGAAGATGATTCAGAGGGCGTCGACATGCAAGGCCACACATCCACTACAGCTAAAAGAGTAGTTTCCCAGTCCTCTAGTGCTGCAGCTCGTGGACAGAGACCGATGGTCCTGATCAATAAAATGGTGAAATTGAGCGCAGACTTAGCTTTGAAACAGCAGGCTGAAGGTGGTGAAGGAAGAAGGAGTTCCACCGAAGATGAAATTGAATTGCAATACGAGTCTCCGATGAAGCATCGAACTCCGTCACCTGCAAGAGGACAGAGACGTCATGAATGTCAAGTTTGCGGCTTGGTAAGTTTCTTACAATTAATTATGAGATGAGTCTAGGGTCTTAATCCTTGTTTTGCTGTACAATTTAATCTTTTTTTGGTTTTGATTTTAGTGTGTCAGCAGTATTATCGAATTGAGAAAGCATTACAAGATTCACAAGAAACGCTACATCTGTCGCTTCTGCGGAATGAGATTAGCTAGTGCTGGAAGCTTAATGAGACACAATCTTCTCCATACAGGAAAGAAAGAATTCGGATGTGACATCTGTGGAAAGAAGTTCTCTAGGAAAGATACTTTAGCAGTGCATGTGCAGCAGCATGCTAATAAGTCGCCAATAAGGGTGAACCTGGCCAAGCCATTCTTATGCAAGATTTGTGGTGCTCGATGTTCAGAAAAGTTCAAGCTAATTCGTCACCTGAAAATCACCCATTCTTGTGCTCCCAACGCTTCAAATTCAGCTTATCAACCTACAAACAGTAAATTCACAACTGCTTATGGTGAATTTGCTCTCGATGGAGAGACTGAAGATGATCAAAGTCAAGGAGATCTAGGATATGATACAAATGATACTACACCATCTGGTCTGGTTAAAACTGAACCTATCGACTACAAAAGGGATGAGGATGATGAGCAAAACTGGGAATCTTTCGAAGCGCCAATTGAAGAAAGTGCCAACAATGAAGACGATGGAAATATTTCTGATGGAAATGCAGATAAGAACTATCAATGCGACCATTGTGACAAAATTTTCAAAAACTCCAAATCTTTGAACACGCACAAATGGTATTTAGCTCGCGAGAAACTTTTTACATGTCCGATATGCAAACGTGGATTCAAGTACTCAACTGATCTAAATCGACACGTAACGACTCATTCTAATCCGGCCTCTAAAAGCAGTTTAATGAGACAGTCGGGAGTGTTAAGTACACTTCGTCCGAAGCCATCTCTTTTATCACAAGGACAACATCGAATGCCTACTGCTATGCCACGCGGAGGTATAAACGCACTAGAAGATCGTCCATTTGGATGTTCCATATGCCCTCAGCGATTCAACCACCGATCCAATCTCTCCCGACACATGAGACTGATTCATAATGGATCAGCTGCGCTTCGAAAGAGAGTTCCTAATTCTATAAACCTGCAAAACTACTTAAGGAAACTTAATACACTGGAACCTCAAAAGGCATCGATGATAAACCAAAATCGTTTACAAATGTTGTCGTCGCAGTCTCATTCTGCAACGGTAACTTATGAAACTGAAGATCCTGATCCTGAGAATCAAGCTAATGATGAACATTGGAATGCCGGTGTGGAGGTTTCTGGTGACGAACCACCACCACCACCACCTGCTGATTTAAATGGACAGGAAGTAATGGATCGAGCTGCAGCAATCGCTGAAGCTCAAAGACCAGCAAGAGGCTCTGTGGATCATTCGTTACCGGATGGATCCTTTACATACGATCATAATTCAAGTAGGCCTTACGTCTGCAATCCCTGCGGAAAATCTTTTGAAAATAGAAGCAGCTTATGGACACACATGAGGATTCATAACAAATCATTTGCCTGCAGCTTTTGTGGACTGAAGACAGCCACACACGGAGATTTAGTGTTACATCTAAGAACTCATACTGGCGAACGTACGGAACTTATTTGTGAATTCTAATAATAGCAATATGAATAATTTGACTTAATCTTCCCTTTTGTCTTCTTTCCAGGTCCATATAAATGTAACAGATGTGAGTGGCGTTTCAGTCGTAAGTCAGCTCTCAACAAACATTTTAGGAAGTATCATGCAGCAGCCAGTGGCAGAATGTTGAGACCCTGGGTGTATCGAGAAGACCGAGGGAACCTCAAGTTTAAGTTTGTAAGGTCAAGTCCACAGCGGAATGACTTCGAAATGCAACATCTCAGAGAGCAACTGAATAATCCTTCCTCAAGTAAAATGATGGCTCGACCACTTCCGAAACTCACCCCTAATCCGAATCACATTCGACCCAGTGGAAGTGGAACCATTTTGAAGAGCGCTTTACAGTCTCAGCATGAAGGAGAGTCCAGTGTTGGTTACAACTCTAGCATGAGTGCTGTCTTCAAATGCAGAAGGTGTGGAACAATAGTTCACGGGAAGAACAATTACATCCAGCACGTCAGGTCTCACAACGCCGTGTCAATCACACCTGTGAATATTTCTTCGAAGGGCTCTTCACTCCTCATGAATGGCAGAGGAGATATTGAGCGGTTTTCAGGCCAGAAAAGCCATCAGGATTATTTCAAGTGTACCATTTGTGGAAAGGTTTGTTCTACTGTTGGATTTTTGAGTAGGCATTATCAGTACGTTCATCCCAACGAACACAATCCTGCAGAAGAAGCACGCTTCAGAAGTCATGATAATGACAATGATCAAACTGAAGAGGATGAGGAAAGGGACCCTTTAGTCCCCGAAGTTGTGATGGATGCTGATGCTAACACTGAAGAGGATGACGGCAATGACGGCTTTGGAGATCCGAACATTCCTCCTAACACAAGACCTAATTACACTGTGCCGTTGGATGAAAAGGATCGTATATTGAATAGATACAAAATTGATATAAATGAAGATGACGATGACCAAGACTTATGTGATGGCGTACCATTTCCGTACAACCTAGCTAGAGAAGGTTTAGAAATACTGCAAGTGATTTCTCCGTGCCCAAGATGCGGAAAAGAATTCTCAAACAAGAAATCGAGAAGCGATCACGTGTGGTACTGCAATAGGAAGAGGATGTTCCTCTGCCCGGTGCCTGAATGTAGAAAAGGATTCAAATTAAAGCATGACATTTCCAGACACATGAGAAGACATATGGATGACAAGAGGTTCACTTGTCAAGCTTGCCCTTTAAAATTTTACCGGAAAATGGAGCTTCATCGACACTTGCTTACTGCTCATGAAATTGATATGTACTCTTTTGACTACCCCTGCGATTTCTGCGACATGGAGTTTAAAGACGAATCTGTGTATGTCACTCACTTGGAGCTTGCTCACTCCATGGATCGTAATGACTTGGATGGATGTGGACTTGATATTTCCCAGGGTAGCAACAGCTTCGGCTTTGGGAGTGTTGGTGATTATGAGCAAAATGAAGATGAATTCGATGATGGTACACCTGATCCTACAGTATTTTTAGAACAGTCAATGCAGGCTGCTGAAGAACACCAGTACGAATGCAAACCTTGCAAGAAAATATTTCCGGATCGGCAGAAATACATGTTCCATCGATACTACCATGAAAGGGAGGCGAAGTACCCGTGTCCCAACTGTGATGAGCGATTCAAGCTTCGCTCACACCTGGAACGACATATCATGACTTATCATAACGCTTTGAAGCCTATCGATCGAATATTCAAATGTGAACAGTGTCCAAGAAAGTTCACACGAGAACATGATTTGGTCACGCATTTTAATCGAGAACACAGTAACGGAAATCCCATGTCTATGCTGAAGAGAACTCCAACAAACTCCAGCAAAACATTGATTTCTAAGAAGAACCTGTCCGTTGCCTCAACATCCCAAGCAGCTCAGCGCCTTTCTCCTTCACAAGTTGCAGAAAAGTTTAACCAGCTCATCGAAGAAGGAAGCAAAAATAGCGAATCACCCGAAAAAACGAAAAACGATGGATTCTTATCGTCTCGTAAAAATAGCCCTAAAGCTGGTGGAATAGAAATGGGATCGGATGGTATGTACCATTGCGATTTATGCCCGAAAGTTTTCGAAGAGAAGAAGGTGGCTGATGTAAGGACTTGTCTTTTTTTAATAGCTAGAACTTTTTGGTATACCATCGAGTTAACTGTCTAAATTGTATTTTTTCAGGCTCATCGGTATTATCACCAACGAGAACACAAATACAGTTGCGATCATTGTGGGGCTAAATTCAAACAAAACAGTGACTTGCAGCGACACAATAGAATCCATCACAATCCTGCCAATAGAAAGAGAACAATGCATTGTCAGCAATGCATGCGAAGCTTCACTGACAAGCGGTACTTAAGAATGCACGTTAAGCGGTATCATTCAGAACCACATGGAAATGCAGGAGAGGGCCTTCGCAAAGGAATCCAATCTGGAACAATCCGTCGACCAGGAGGAAAGCCTGGTACAACTGCTTCTAGTCACGCTCTGAACATGGCCAAGCTCAGAATGAGGAATACTAGAGCGTATCCTAGTAATCATGGTCCTGCCGCAGCTGTTGTAAGTGGGAATGTTAATGGAAATGGAGTATCTAAATCGGTAGACAAAGAAGAGGAGCTTCAACAGAAGTCTCCTCCCTCTGAAACAAAGGTCGAAGAAAAGGATGCAGATAAAAAAAGTTGGAATAACAAAAACTACGACGCAGACTTTACAATTGAGGAAATAGAAATCGAAGACGACGAAGAAAACGCCATGGTACTGGAATCGTGGGGACCTGAGTCCCAATCTTCATCGATGCAGTATGATGAGGATGAGGAAGAGATCACAGCTATTGAGGAGCAAGAATATATGAGAGATGAAAGAAATTCAAGTGAAGGATCATCGAATGATGTCGATCCATTGGCTGGAACTGAGGACAACTTCGAAATTCAGTGTCAAGGTTGTAACGGAATATTCACCAATGAAGCAGACTTGGATGAACATGACTGTTACGGCAGCACAGTGGTAGTTCAACAAGCTAGCAGCGGATCCAATGGATCCAGCCAAGCATTTAGACGGAGTATGCGGGGTAATCCTGGAAGACATCCTGTCTCAGGTATCGTTTTCACCCAATTGTACTATGCATGCATCGGAATGGCTATTAGACTCTTACTAATGTTACTTAAAATAATGATCCAGGTGTTCGACCATTTTTCTGTGAAGACTGTGGAAGACCTTTCTCACAGAGAATTGAACTAAATGCACATCTCCAAGCGATACATGGAAAGGCTATGGAAGAATACGATTGTCCATTCTGTCCGAAAAAGTTTCTTGTGAAGAAATCATTGGACTCCCACAAACGAAGGCATCACGGCAATATCATTCAGTTTTATCACTGCGAGTATTGTGGTCGGCAGTTTACCTCCAGCAAGTTTTTAGAATCCCACGTTAAAACGTGTGGCAGGAAATGAAAGAAAAAACTTTCAATGTTTATAGTATAGAATAGAACCTCTATTTTCCATTGTAGAATACTTGAAATCTATCAACGCTTACTTCATATTTAGTGATATAATTTAGATTTTGTGTTTCTGCTGTGAATTCGGTTTCAGAATGCACCATGCAGTATTTTAATGTTTCTGGAAATAACCTTTTTGTAAAGTATATAGTACACAAAGTACGCACGAAACAGAAAAGTAGTACTGGAAATGATTGTTTTTTACAGTAATTTCAGTGGTCTCATTACATGGTTACAGCCATCAGTCATCACAATAATAAGAAACTTTTATATATGAATATTTATGTTTTTTCAGAATTTTCCTTACTAATTTCTGTTATTTTATTTATTTTTAACCTTTTGCAAATAAAAATGTTTACTGTTTAAATATAAATTGTTTTAATGCTCTGAATGAATGAATGTGTTCACGTATGTCAAGAAGATTGCATGTATAATTGCTCCTTTCTTTTACATTCAACATTGAAAAAATCACCTATTGAAGGATTGAAATGTAAAAAGGGAAAAAACTAACCATAACTGATATGGAGGA
>JAQGAD010001823.1:0-16765 GCA_034696625.1 Isotomurus palustris | reverse complement strand
CAATTCCTTTACTTTCAATTCCTTACTTCCAATTCCTTTACTTTCAATTCCTTTACTTTCAGAACCGGTAACCAATTGTAACAATATGCTCGAATATATTCTCACTTTATTCCACTTAATTGATTACCTGTGCTGTTCTTTATCCACAACTGTTTAGTTATTCTGAAATCAGCCTACTTTATCTTGATTTCTCAACTTGATTTCTTCAAAAACGTCTACCAACTTATAATTAACTATTACCTAACTATCTCCTAAATTTATTTGTCCGAAAATTCTACACACACAAAGTCTGATTTCAAATTGTCCAACAGGAGGATGAACACTGCTTTTCACTTAATATTACAAACTTAATCTCACAAAAACCTTAATAATGATATTTCGATAGCTTTAACAAATCGAGTTTAAATATTAAGAGATGTGTGCGTGTATGCACAAAAAGTAACTATGAAGGAGACGAAGAATGCTTCTTAATTTTTGTGAACCTGCCTCACCTCAATTCAAAAATCGTGCACAAATTTCGTCACCACTGCGCACGTGATTTCAGCATGGCCCTTTTGCCTTGTCAACCCTTTCTCTTTCTTTTCCCCTGATTTTCAGTACCGATGCGCACTATTGACCATAAGTCAAGAAATTGAGTCTCCAACTTCAAGTTAACATGTCCTCTTCCAATAACGTCTTGTGCATTGCATTCTGTACATTTGTATTTGTGAAAAATAAGCTTAACGTGCGTACAGAGTATGTATGTACTGTACGTCTACGCAAGTATTGTGGCGATCCTTCTAATTCTTGTCCAGTTGTGCAATTTTAAATTTGAAAGTGTGCCCTTTACCTGTGCACAGGAAAATAGTAAGCCGAGGACTCATCGACTCTCGAAAAAGGGATTGTGAATGTCTATGAATGTTACTAAAAAAACCTGTTGATATTACCCCTTTTTCATGTATGACTATAGTTGCTTGAACAAGTATGCTAGTTTTATATGCTGAGGTTGCTTCTCTGTTGGCTCCATGAACACCCCAATTGTCTCTAAAAAATAGTTCCCTACTTCAACTGACCAGACCATTTTCACTCGTAATTCAGGCTATTCAGGTAAAGAATCCCTTTTTCCGATCAAGTAGAAGTACAAGAAGTCATTTGAGAAATACTTTCAGTAATAATGAACACGTATGACATATTTCGGAAATATTATATTCTTAAAACCAATAAAACAATAGAATAGGAGGTAGCAAATCTACTGCTACTGCTTGCCAGTTATGATAGAAAACTTCTTTACGCATAAAAAGTGAAGTTATTTAAATGTGCCAAGCTTTTCTGAAAAGAATTACTCCTACCTGTGCAATGAATTGACAAATTAAATTACATACGCTGGTTCAATTTTGAAATTTTAATCCCAATTATCAATATTAGATCAGCCAATATCCCTCGTATTATCCTATAGATAATAAATTTTGTATGCAAACTCATCCTGTCCAAAGCGCGTGGAATATAATTTTACTTTGGTTTCTTTCGTGTGCATACTATTAAAAATACCATTTAAGCTAGACGTAAATTTCTGATTGTGAGTACCATTCTTATTCTTCTAACAACCATTAGGACTTCGAGTTCAGTTAAGTAAATTTTGAATCTAAATCTGTAAATTGATTGTATCACTGTACTATCGACCTCTTTTGTGCTGGTTGCAAATTCCCTTAAGCAATTTCATTACCCAACTCTCAGTTTTTCTATAATGCACTTCATTAAGTGTCACTACTTGCATACTTAGTAGCCCAGTCAACACATTTTTTTCTAAAAATTTGCCATTTAATTTAGTGCCTCCTCTGCAAGAAATAAATTTATGTCATATATTGCACAGGATGTTATATGAATATGTATGATTAAGCTCCAAGCCAGAAAATCCAATAGAATAATGCTACCTTTGATACTCCTCTAAATTTTTTCTCATATTGCACAACTTTTCCACAAGTCATTTTAAATTTCTCCCTTAATATTGTGATCCAACCAACAATATTGTCACCCAGCGAAATATCCAAGTATTACGGAAACCCTAGCCTATTTTATTCATTATACTAATACAATCAAAACACGAATCAAACTTTTTAGCGAAAAACGATTTCTTGTGTTTGCATTTACCCAATCGGATTGTCTGTCAATCAACTTATAAAAACAGTTCGGCAATATCGAAAACGGCAATAAGCCTTAAACCCGCAAGGATAACGCTTATGGTTTGCTTATCGATTTTTCACATGGCTCAATTTTCGGGATCTCATTAAATCACACAACATCTCAATTGTGTCCGTAAAGAGGGAAGCAGAAGGCAATGAACAAAACTTAGTTTACAACAAAGGACTAAATTTCACTAGCCAAATGGATTGGCTTACTAACCCGAATAAACTAACTGAATAAAAGTTCTTTTATTTGCACATTCCTAATCTGAATGTCATTCATTCAACTTATAAAACAGTTCGGCAACAGCAAAAAGTACCAAGAAGTTCTAACCAAGCCAACATCTCGCATATGTTTTGCAGGTCGATTTTCCCAAAGGTTCTTATTCGTACAATATCATTATTTTACAAAATAGCAAGGTTTCCCATATTCTAAAAGATAAAAGAGAAGTCAAAAGCACTGAACATAAAACTTAGATTACATCCCACCGCTACACTTCATAAAACAATATATGAATATTAGAGCAACCAATATATCTCAGGAATCCTCGAGGTATAAAATTCTGCATGCAAACTCATCCTGTCAAAAGCCTGCAGAATATACGTTCGTATTTCTTTCCATTTTATTATATTTCTTAAACTTCATCGTGAATTTCTTATTTTTTGGTTACATTTTTAATGCTTCTAGGACTTCTAACCAACCTAAACACTTCGAGTTCAGTTAAGCTTAGTGTGAACGGTGAAGTCGTTTTTGTACTGATTCCCGTTAGAGAATAAACTCCGTTATCTACCTTTGACCTCTCCAGTTACTCATTAGAGTAAGCCTCTCAAACCCAAGTCGTAACTTGCCTTCAATATTTTCTACCATCCGTTGTGCAAGATGTGACATGAATATGGGTATTTAAACTCAATGCAGGCAAATCCAACATATTAATGCTACCTTCAATTTTCCTCTAAAGTTTTTCTCTTATTACATAACCTCTCCACAAATCGTTGAAATTCCTGTATTGCTATCGTCAATCCACCAACCAGTTGCCAAGAAAACTCCGCAGTGTATCCAAGAACTACTCAACCATTAACTTGATTTATTCATTCTACTAATATAATCAGAGCCCAAAAAAGTACAATTTTTATCGAAAATAATTTTTTATATATAAAAGTTCTTGTGTTTGCACATTCCCAATCTGAATGTCTGTCATACAACTTATAAAACAGTTCGGCAACAGTAAAATCGATTTTGCCAAAGGTTCCCAGTCGTGCAATATCATTATTTTACAAAATAGCAAGGTTTCCCATATTATAAAAGATAAAAGAGAAGTCAAAAGCACTGGACAGAAAACTTAGATTACATCCCACCGCTACACTTCGTAAAACAAATCTACCGACCCTTCAACTGCTGGTTGCATTGTTGCAATGAAAGTAGTAACAAGATTCGCGGTCGGCTTGTTTTTCTCCCACTTGTCCCCAACACCCCTGCCGTTCAAATTCCTTCCAGAGAGTAAAAAGTTTATCAAAACCGAAACAAGACATTTAATTGCCTGGTATTTCACTTTGGTCCTCCAAATTGCCCAGTATCTCAACGGCTTCCACTTTCTCTGGAAAATAACCACAGGGAATGATAACTTAGTATCAATGAACAAACTCGTTATCAGCATTGCAGTTCAATTTCTCATCACAACCAGTCTATTCTTCGCGCTTACATTTCGATCTCACTTACAGCCTTTCCCAAATATCACAAACATATCACTCAACCTAGACAAACTTTGGAGCTCCACTCTTGGTAAATCACAATTTTTAATAGTTCAGAATAAAAAAGGAGTATTTCAGGAAATATCACGGACTTTAAAAAATTGAGAAATATATTTTTTTCATTCCAGATCTCCTTTGCAACCGTCCGCTAAAAAAGAATCAAATTTCTGAGTGGAAAAACGACCTTGTGGGAGTGGGAATTCTCGGGATGGACGCCTCCGTCGTTGTTCCTATAATCCTCTGCTGCTCGATGGTCTATTTCCGATTGGATTTCACTGTAGCTCTTTTCCCCGTCAATCCCACCGATTCACTTCCTTTTCTCATCCTTAAAATTGCCCTTCGACTCATCATTTTTTACATTATGGCGCACGCAGTGTGGCAGATGATTATTGGCGTCATGATCCTCGTCGTCGTTTACGTCCGTCCACAAGCAGAGTTACTTCTAAAGTTGGCGTTGACTTTCAGGATGAACTCAAATCGTTGGAAATCGCCGTTGTTCCGCAAAATGTTTCTTCCGCAAATCCTCCTTCTCCACTCTCAAATTGTCATCCTTCAATTCTTCGCTTCTGCTGTTTTCTGCGTCCACCTTCCCGTCATGTTTGTAAATGGCGTATCTTGCATTGTCATTGGGAACTATGGAACAATCAAACTAATTTCACTTCTGGGCCTCCCGTGGTATTTGGCCATGCCTGGCCTCTCAATATTTGTCGGCGTTATTCTGGCTGTGGCTCATCCTCAAGGAGCTTGTATATACGAAAGATCACATGAGTTCACACGAGAATTAAGAAATGTGTCGTTTTCAAAATTTGACACCCGAAAAGCTCGCAGTATTCGCCCAGCGCGAATTTCGGTGGGAAACTTTGATTTCCTGAAGCATTCAAGCACTAGCTCAATCTTTAAAACAACTTTTGACCTTACTCTAAATGCAATTCTACTATTCTGATAATCATTTGTGGAATTCCCACAAGCGATCTAAGTGCTGACAATACGACGTTGGGAACGCGGTTTATGGGCTGTTAGAAAAGAACCTTGTAACACCCGAATCACATTTATGAAACTTACGCAGGGTTTGTAAATAAATTGAATAAATAAATTGAATTGTTTTCGAAAAACACTTAAATTCCGGTCACAAAGACGTTTGAAAACCTTTGAATTCTCTCTCCGTAAAATATTACAGAAAAACAGTAAATAGAGTGCATTATAGAGAGTTGCCAATCAAATATACCTAGAGTTGACTCGAAATCGCTCAGCGCTCTCCAAATCTAATATTGTGAGTAAGGACTCGAACTTAATGCTGTTCGGTAAAGTCGACAAATTACTGCTTAGACAGTTTGGCGAGTTTGGGTACGAATAAGAAACGTTTGTTAAATCGTTCTGAAGTAGACGGATCCTTCAGAGTGCAAACCGCACTTCTAATTTACAAAAAGATTGTTACATCATCAATTAAGTTTCTGGCCAATTTAAAGTCGTTCTGTGTGCAATGAATTCAAAATAAATTGAATGAGTAATCAATTATTCACAACGTTCTTTTGTATTAGTCTGTTCCAAAGTTTAGAGCCGAGTCGAGTGAGATTCACGCTTTCATGATGCAGCTCGGATCTGAAAGAATAACCTTGCCTATATTTTCACCTCATCTTTTGATAATCATTTTTTTTATTTTGAGGGAAGCAGCATCCTTATATTTCCAAACAATTTCTTTTTTTGTGTTAAGTTATTCTCTAATTTGTTTCATATTTTTCTGGCAGCAGAAATTTAGAACATAGATGTTTTAAGAATTCAATTTGAACCGGTGGATATTTAATTTTGCCAAATATAAAGTGGATGTTACTGATTATACTGATTTCGCTGTTAACAAAATAACATGATATTAAAATTAATTGAATTCTGCTATGCTTTATCAATTTTTACCTGTGCAAAATTTGTGAAGTTTCATAAACAAATATTTATGCCTTGAATTAGAAATAAATTATGGTTCAGGACTTCGAAGATTTTGGGTATTATTATATATTTGAATCGAAGGAGACTCTTTTTACTTCCTGTCAGTTCCAGTCGCCCCAAACTCGATACTGCTAGCCAAATAACAAACTAAACCAACAGAAACAAAGCTCTAAGCAAATTTGAGTTGGTTCAGTATAATTTTATAAATTACCCAAATTATGGAAACTCCAAAATGTGTCAAACGGTATACTTTGTTGCAAACGGGAAAACTAATTTTCAACGAAATCATAAACAGTTCTATACTTTCAACGTCAAGGTTTTTATTTATAATAGTTTGGTTGAATCTGCCGTCCTCATGTCTTGGTTGCTTACGACATGTGAAACCAGAAACTGGTAACACGGTTGTGTAAGTATTTAGTTCAGAAACCACTCTTTGCAGAGAGCTCTGTCGAAGCCATTGAGCTTTATTCCAGAAACACTTTAATTTCTACAACTGAGTTTAGTTTGGGTGCCCTGCACGGTGCACTTTCTATATTTTAACACTCAGTTGTAAGAGATAAGTAAAGCAAGGCGATCCTAGGTCTGGGAAGTGCTGCTAGTCATACCCACACCGGTCACTGAGGTTAGAGCAAAAACCAACACATCCCCACGTATTCCAGCTGTACACCCATTCATTTAACATTGTTCATAATTGCCACTACTAGGACATGACCTTACGGGAGAAAAGACAACACAGATCAGAAGTAGTGTGATTCCACGGAGAACACCACTGGACCACGTAACATTGACATTTTGAAGCTAGTGTATTTGTATTTAAACGCATGTTTTAAGCATGTTTGAACTATCCACTGGTAATATTTCCAACTTCCACTATTTTTTAAAAAACCTGTGACGTAGCATCAGGCTTTTACTCCTTATCCATTCCGCTATCCTTGTAATGAAGATAATCACAAGATTAGCAGTCAGGCTATTCTTTTCCAACCTTTGCCCCACACCCATCCCATTCAACTTCGTACCAGAAATGGATATATTTCGAAATACCAAATCCCGACGTCTCATGCCTTGGTATTCTGCTCTGTTCTTCCAAACTCTCCAATTTATCTACGGCTTGCACTTCTTGTGGATAAAAAAGACACAAAATCATCAGGAAGTTTCGTTGATCTCACTTGTCATTGTCATTACTGCCCAATTTCTCATCGCATTGAGTCTTTTTCTTGCTACGGCCTTTGGGACCCGCCTACGACCCGCCGCTGACATAATAAACACGTCACTCAATCTCGAAAAATCGTGGAGTTCAACACTTCGTAAGTTTTATAACCCAAATCTCTAGGAACAAACGCCCGAGACATTCTTTTTTGGTTTCTATACAACACACAATAATATAGCCACGGAGTTTTCGATTCAAACAGCCCATTGTTTTATTGAAACCTTAAATACCATCATGAGGTTACTTTAATTTGTTTTAGGCATCTAGTGTTTTACCTAACATACAAACAACATGCAAATACGATTTAACTAATTATGTAGGAATTAGTTTAGACACCTAACTAGAGAATATTTACAAAATAATTGCATTATTAGTTTAAGTCATTATTCACTATTACACAAAGGTCTGGCATCCCCAGATTTAACTTTATTGTGTTAAAAAGCACTGGTTGAGTAAAAAAACAGCTCTAAGCCAGGATAATCCTTGCCAGTTAAATTTGCTATCATTTTTAAAGCTTCTTTTTTTAATGCAGAACTCCTCTGCAACCATCTCCCGAGGAAAAGGAGGAAACAAGGGTGGAAAGATGACTTGGTTGGTGTGGGCATTCTCATCATGGACGCCTCCGTGGTCGTCCCGACAATTCTCAGTTCCGCAGTATTTTATTTCAAACTTGACGTCCTTTCAGCCCTTTTCCCTATCACACCCAACGACCCCATTCCATTTCTCATTCTCAACAACGTCCTTCGCCTACTCATAATTTCTGCATCGGGACATATGGTCTGGCAGTTGATAATTGGTTTCGTGATCTTCTTCATCGTCTACATAAATCCACAAGCAGAATTGCTTCAGAAGTTGGCCCTGACCTTCAGGAAGAACTCAACTCGGTGGAAATCGCCTTTGTTTCGCAAAATGTTCCTTCCGCAAATCCTCCATCTCCACTCTCAACTAGTCATCCTTCAATTTATCATTTCTTCTGTTTGCTACGTTGTCTTCCCTGTCCTTTTACTATGTGGCATCCTCCTCAGCGTCATTGGCAACTACGGAACCGTCAAACTTTTTTCGCTCTTAGGCCTCCCGTGGTATTTGGCCATGCCTTTCCTGTCAATATTTGTCGGCGTTCTTCTGTCTGTGGCTCACCCTTTGAGTGCTTTTATCTACGAGTGGTCACGCCAGTTCACAACAGAACTAAGAAACGTATGCGTGTCAAAGTTTGATGTCAGGAAAGCGCGCAGTATTCGACCAGTTCGGATTGGAGTAGGAGGATTTTACTTTGTTAAGCATTCGAGTACAAGGTCCGTCCTCAGGACAATTTTTGACGCTTCTTTTCATGCTATTCTTGTGTTTTAGGAAGTTTTTCATAATATGTACCATTCAAGGTACCATTTTGCGTTTTTGTAAAAAGCTTTAAATGACTCTAATACTTTAAAATGAGATTATGGATGAGAGTGCAGTGTAGTGAGAAATAGTCTCAGCCCCGAGTCAGCACGAAATTTCAAAAATCAGCATACACTTATTATTATAAAGGTTAGGATACGATTAGGATACAGGTGACAGTGTGGCTGCAAGCCGTTATGGCGATAGTAATCGTGGCTGATTGATCAATTAATATCTTTAAGTGCAGGAACTCATACTTATACACTAACGGTAAAAGTAGAAAGTTGAGGGATGAAGGCTTACGTTTTCTTGTGAAAATAGGATAAGCATTCGTCCAGCACTTCAAATTTTCCATATAGTAACACTCTACCTTAATGGACCTGAACCTTTTGACTCGTACATCGTAATTGATATAAAGTATGGATTCTTACGGACTGACAATAAGGAGAAGCCAAAAAGAAGACAGGAGGAAAAATTTCAGTACAAGTATGAATGCATACTGTGTGCAAAGTGTATTAAACAAACAATTTCCTTTATTTATGCCTTCCAAGCTTAATTTGGCGTGCTATAAAACATCTTGGAATAAATGTTGGAGCCATCCTATACTGTGAAGTGGGTTCATTAAGATATTCGGGTGTGTGAATTTTTTTATAGTTATTTTGGTTAAGTAGCTGAGCCTACACCTGACCACCCCAGTTAAATTGTGAGTTTTGATCTTATAAGAAATATTTATCTTTCTATTAGAATTTTGAGTGCATATTCTGTTTTTAAATTCGGGTCAATAAATCCTTATCCCATGGGGAATGTCTTTCAATGAATTTTCAAGTTTCACTGAGCTTTAATTCCTCATACATTTATTGGAATAAATATAACCCCATATGTTCACATTCAAACAGACTCGGAAGTATTTATATCTGAATAACAATAAAATAATGAATACGAAAATAACCAAATTCTGCTACTGCTTGCTGCAGGTCATTGAAAATATTTTTGCAAATAAAAAGGAAAGTTATGTAAGTTTTCTTGAAATATTTGCTTCTACCTGTACCACGAATTGATAAGTAAAATTGCATATATTGGTGTAAACCTGAAATTATAATCCCATTTATTAATACTAGATTAGCCAATATCGTTCACATCTTCCAGACATAAAACTACTTGCAAACTTATCCAGTCAAAAGTGTGCGGAACATATTTTTTCTTCTTGTTTCCTTTGCTTTTTGTTGTATTATTTAAACTTAGGTATAGTTTTCCGAGTTACATTGGAATTGCTCTAACAGCCTTAACACTTCGAGTTCAGTTAAGTTAACTGCGATTGTGAATCAGTTAATTGACTTTATCATTGTCCCAACGAAATGCTTTGTACTGATTTTTTAAGTTCATTCAGCAATTTCATTACCCAACTTAACTTTTCTACAATACTCCTCATTACGTGTGGTGCGTCGTTACTTGTATAATTTAGCCTCATCCACACATCCTGAACATGTCTGAAAAGTTGCAGCATTATCGTATGGTTCCATTGCAAGTTATGCGAAAGTAGCACCAAGGATATATGTGCCATCTATTGCGAAAGATGTTGCGTGAATAATGAATATGGACAGGTACGTTATAAGACAGCAAATCCAAATGAATAAATATTTAGTTCGATTAATGCTGTCTTGGAAATTCCTATTTTTTCTTTCCTTCTTTCAACAGCTCCTAAGACGTATAAACTTCTCCGTTAAAATAACGAATCAGCCTTCCGGTTCCCAAGAAAAATACGCAATATAAGCGAGTAGAACCAAATCCTAGCCTGTTTTATTCATTCCACTAATACAATCAAAACCCCAAAAAATCCAGCATAACAAAGGTTTGTTCATTTAAAAGTACCTGAAATTTCACATCCCTAGTCTGATTGTCTACCAAAAAACGTATAAAAACATTTTGGCAATACCGAAGACAACTTAGAAGTCTTAAACGCGCAATCATATCGCATATGTTTTTCAAGTCGATTTTCCAGACAGTTCCCGTTGCCACATACCATTAAACCTCACAAAACAACAAGCTTGTCTCGTATTCCAACAGTAAAGATTCTTCTTCTCAAAGTCTTTCCACAAAAATACACCTCACTTCGTAAACCAAAGGGTTTATTTAACAACTAAACTCCCATACTGCTCGTCACATTGTTACAATGAAAGTAGTCACAAGATTTGCAGTCAGCTTGTTTTTCTCCCACTTGTCCCCCACACCCATCCCATTCAAATTCCTTCCAGAAATTAATAAGTTTCAAAACACCAAAGCAAGACAATTGATTCCTTGGTATTTCACTTTGGTCCTCCAAACTGCCCAGTATCTAAATGGTTTCCATTTTCTCTGGAAAATAAACGTACGGAATTACAGCGTCGAGTCAATAATCGCACTTGTTATCGTCATTGCAGTTCAATTTCTCATCACAGCCAGTCTATTCTTCGCAGTTACCTTTCGAACTCACTTACTGCCTTTCACTTATATCACAAACTCCTCACTCAACCTTGACAAAATGTGGAGCTCTACTCTTGGTAATCCCAATTTTTAATCAGGCAACAACTAAAAAGAATACTTAAGCTAAATATTCCTGGCTCTAAATATCAAGAAATATATTTCGTTCGTTATAGAACTCCTCTGCAATCGTCCCCAAGGGAAAAAGGAAAGTTCGGAGTGGAAAAACGACCTTGTGGGGATTGGAATTCTCGTGATGGACGCCTCTGTCGTTGTTCCCATAATTCTTTGCTGCTCGGTAGTCTATTTCAGGTTGGATTCCTCCGCAGTTCTTTTCTTCGTCAATCCCACCGACTCCCTTCCATTCCTCATCCTAAACTACGTCTTTCGCCTCATCATTAGTTACGTAACGGCACACGCTGTGTGGCAGATGATTATTGGCGTGATGATCCTCGTCATCGTCTACGTCCGTCCGCAAGCCGAGCTACTACAAAAGTTGGCGTTGACTTTCAGGAAGAACTCAAGTCGATGGAAATCGCCGTTGTTCCGTAAAATGTACCTTACACAAATCCTCCTTCTCCACTCTCAAATTGTCATCCTTCAATTCATCGCCTCTATTGTTGGCTGCCTCTACCTTCCCGTCATGTTTATTATTGCCGTTTCTTGCATCGTTATTGGGAACTATGGAACAATCAACTTATTTTCAATTCTGGGCCTCCCGTGGTACTTGGCCATGCCTGGCCTTTCAATGTTTGTCGGTGTTCTTCTGGCTGTAGCTCATCCTCAAGGAGCTTGTATATATGAGCGATCAATCGAGTTTACAAGAGAATTAAGAAACGTGTCTGTTTCAAAATTCGACGTCCGGAAAGCGCTCAGTATTCGACCAGCGCGAATTTCGGTGGGAAGTTTTTACTTCCTGAAGCATTCAAGCACCAGATCTATCTTTAGAACAACTTTTGACCTTACTCTAAATGCAATTCTTTTATTTTGATGCCAAGCCTCAATGTTGGCAAAAATAAAAACTTGTGTAGGATGCAGATTTATGTATGTCTATATTTTCAGACAAACTCGTTAATTGAAGCATAAAAAACCAAAAAATAAAGAAACTCTGAAGTTACTAAATCTGATTGCCGTTTAAAAAAAATTAAACAAGTATTTGCATGTGAGTAGAGAAACAATTCTGAAAAGACTCTTTCCTACCCGACTGATGAAGGAATGCTTTAATGTGCAGACTTCTGTTTCATCTTAAACCATTAACCCAATATATTAGTAATGTAGCAGCGGTTACTCCTAACCAGTTTTCGCCCTTGCTTTAAACCAAGCAGCATGCTGATTGCTGTTTATTGGTTTAAAGGAATTAAACAACCTGGGGTCGGTCTGTTGCAAACTGCTGCATTGCTGACCCCATATGCGACCTTCAATGTTAACCGAGTTTACAGCAATTAGGCGCTGTAATCTAGTTAACAGCAATACAGCATGCTGCTTTGGTTTAAAGCAAATAGGATTTCATGATTTTTGCTGTTTAGTGAGCACTGCTCCTCACTTGTACTATTTGGATAAAATTTCGCATGCAAACTCATCTGGTAAACGATAAAACATTACTCGTTCTCCTTAATTCTGTTTCGTTACGAGTTTGGGTTGGAATTCCGAGAAGTACATTCCTGGTAATATGGGCTAAAGAGCCATGCTTGATTTTTCAACGATGAACATTTAAGCTAACGAAGACATTTCATCAAAATATTAAATGGTCATAAATATCCTTCATATTCTTTTTGTTTCATTTTGTATTTGCACACTCGCACATCCTTTTAATATCCAGGACGTTGCTTTACAAATCCTAGATCTCCAAAAATGTTAAGTGAATTTAATAAGAAGACGTTGATATATATTCATTGCGCAAAATGAATACATTTTATAAGGATTTTCCTTAGAAATTAAGTCTTAATCATCGATTATGAAGTAGTTTCTAAGTGGTTAAGGAATGCTATGGCTTTACTAAGTAGAAAAGGTGTTGCACCTTAAACAACGTATTAGTTTTGCTAGTAAGTTCGTTTTTTAGGGAAGATGTTGCATGTTAAGTAAAACTAGTGACTAGCTAATTTACCTTAAACACTTAATCATCCCGGCATGAGCTTCTTAGTTAACGTAGCAAGCTAATATTTTGATAGACGCAATAAACCCTACATTAATAACGACTGATTTATTTAATAATAATAGTAAAGATTTTTTCTTTCCGTTTGGTTGTGAAACACATGAGATATATTGGTTTAAAGAATTCCATAAAATTCTGGAATTTGGAATTTAGGCATTCGCCACTCTTTAGTGTTTCATAAATTTCTCCTATATGCGATGCATGTTTCAAGGTATAAGCAACTTAATAGGGTGTAGTGTATAAGTTGGAATATATAGTGTGCCCGTCGACTGTGCAGTTAAAGGAGAGTTCGAATTGTCCTGGGTAACCATGCCTTATTCTCACCCCATCATTAAACAAACACTTTCGTTTAATTTTTAATAATTTTTAATTTTTATAAGAAGAAACATCTTCATATTTCCAAAATATTTCCTTTTTCTTGCAAACTTACACATGGGACCTTAGAAGCTCAAGTTTTGAATCTCAGGTTTTGAAAATTCAAAATTTGATTTCTTTAGTCGTTTTATATTTTGTGTGATTCTTCTGTACACCTTTGTCAGTTTGCACAAAACTTAAACATTTGGATTTTGCAATCCTGTTTAATACCTTAAAATACTATCATGGCCATTAATGTTGGCGTTAAGGAACCATATCATAGTACAGTTTTGTAATTTTGAGTTAACGCTCAAGACGGCAGCTTACAACGCCCGACTTCTTTTGAAGAAGATGCCCTCTTTTCGGTTTCGGCAAGTAATTTCAACACCTTGCTTTGGTAAGATCAGTACAAACCATTCTTTCATATTTTCTTGGAATCAGAAATGTTGAACATAGTTATTTTTAAAGAAATACTATTCCAACCGGCCGGTGTTTAAAGTTTTAAAGTGAATATTACTGATTATATATTATACTGATGTAACTGACAACAGAATAATGCAATATTAAAATAAATCTAATGCTTTTAAACTTTATCATTTTTTACCTCTATCAAATTATCAAGGTACTTATGTCTATAATTTGAAATGAATTGTAGTTTAGGAATGTGGACACTTACAGTCAATACGTATGCCTTGAATTTGAAATAAACTATAATTCAGGACTGTCAGAGATTCATATTACATACTTGATTCGCAGGAGACGTGTACTTCCTTTTAGTTCCAGTAGCACCAAAACTTGATACTAACTATAAAATTGATAAACTGAACCAACAAAAACTACGCTCTATCCTAATTTGAGCTACGTCAGTTTAATTTTTTAAATAGCCAAATTATAGAAATTCCAAAATTTGTCAAACGGGTTTTTTGTTGCAAGCAGGAATACTGTAATTTCCAACTTGATCACAAACCGTTCTATGCTATCTATGCCAAGGTTTTAATTGATAATACTTTTGGTTGAATCTGTCGTCCTCAGGTCTTGGTAGTTTACTCGCTGTAAACTCGCTCTTCCCTTTTAAATCTCTGACTTTTGTATCCCAATCGGTTAACGTCGGTTAACGTAATAGTCGCCAAGCAAACTACGCAATATAGTCGAGTAGAACTCAACCTGGTTGAATTAATTCCACTAATACAACAAGACCCAAAAAAATCATCAAAACATTTCGAACATTTCTACATAACGTAAAAGAAAGGGCGTTGATTATTTAAGAAATAAACGGTCCAACTGCTCGCCACTTTGTTGAAATGAAAGTTGTCACAAGATTTGCAGTCCGTTTATTTTTCTCCCACTTGTCGCCCACGCCCCTTCCATTCGAATTCCTCCCAAAGAGTAATAAATTCGTAAACACCGAAAAGCGGTATCTGATCCCCTGGTATTTCACTTTTGTCCTCCAAATTGCCCAGTATCTAAATGGCTTCATGTTCCTCTGGAAAATCAACATACGAAGTTATAACGATAAATCAGTTATTGAACTCGTTATCGTCATCGCAATTCAATTCCTCATCACAGCCAGTCTATTCTTCGCAGTTACCTTTCGAACTCACTTACAGTCTTTTACTTACATCACAAACTCCTCACTCAACCTCGACAAACTTTGGAGTTCCACTCTTGGTAAAACACAATTCTTAATAGGCCACATCAAAAAGGAGTAGTTCAGGAAATATCACGGACTATAAAAAATTGAGAAATATGTTTCTTTCGTTCCAGAGCTCTTGTGCAACCATCCCCAATGGAAGAATCAAAGGTCAGATTGGAAGAACGACCTTGTAGGAGTGGGAATTCTCGTGATGGACGCCTCTGTCGTTGTTCCCATAATCCTCTGCCTCTCAGTGGTCTACTTAAGATTGGATTTCACTGTAGCACTTTTCCCCGCCAATGCCACCGACTCCATTCCATTCATCATCCTAAACTACGTCTTTCGCCTCATCATTATTTACGTAACGGCCCACGCGGTGTGGCAGATGATTATTGGAGTGATGATCCTCCTCATCGTCTACGTCCGTCCGCAAGCCGAGCTACTACAAAAGTTGGCGTTGACTTTCAGGAAGAACTCAAGTCGATGGAAATCGCCGTTGTTCCGTAAAATGTTCCTTCCGCAAATCCTCCTTCTCCACTCTCAAATTGTCATCCTTCAATTCTTAGCTTCTTGCGTTTTGTACGTCCACATACCCGTCATTTTTATAATTGCCGTTTCTTGCATCGTCATTGGGAACTATGGAACAATCAATCTATTTTCACTTTTGGGCTTCCCGTGGTATTTAGCCATGCCTGGGGTGTCAATAATTGTCGGCGTTATTCTGGCTGTGGCTCATCCTCAAGGAGCTTGTGTATATGAGCGATCAAACGAGTTTACAAGAGAATTAAGAAATGTGTCCGTTTCGAAATTTGACGTCCGAACAGCGCGCAGTATTCGACCAGCGCGAATTTCGGTGGGAAGTTTCTATTTCGTGAATCACTCAAGCACGAAATCAATCTTTAGAACAACTTTTGACCTTACTCTAAATGCAATTCTGTTATTCTGAGATATATTGACCCAAGCGTTTTTGATTTGCTTGTCATCTCTTTCTCTCTCTCAGTCGAGTACAAATAATGGCAAAAATGAAAAACCGAATGCGTGTACAAATAAGGGATACAAAGTAAACTCACAATAAGTTCGCTTTGGTTTTCCAGTATAGTATACTTTAGAGGGTTGGATTTGCTTACAAAAAACAAAATCAAGTAAAAATTTAAAAGTCTAGATTAATACTAATACTAATTGTTGTGAAATAAGACAGTTGCACACTTGTCATAAGAATGTTTCCACTGTTACGAGAGTTGAGTGGTGAAGTTCATACTTATCAACTAATCATAAAGTACAAATGAATTTTGGCATCAATTTGAAATGAATAACATTCCCAACTTTCGGCTTTCAAGACGAAATGAAAAAAATCCGTTTGTCTTGGCTAATTTCGTGTGTGTTCGTACCAAAAGATTGAAGTGTAGCTATCTATTTCCGTGTAATATTATAATACAATATACTTCTGACGATGATTGAAGCATTCAGTCGAAAGCTCGAGGAAAAATAAAGAAGTTGTTTAAATCGTGAAAGATGAGTACAAAATAAGAATCATCTAGTTAAAGTTTAGTATTCGTGTAAACATGTTTTGTTATTTACAGTTGGGCGTGTCATTCGTGAGCCGTGTCATTCGGGAGGCTTGTCCTTCACGGAATTTTTCTTTAATTGTCATTCACCATTTATTTTAAAAAAGCACTTATTGAAAAAAGTGGTGGCCAGTGGAGGTGGGGGAGTGGTGATCAGAGGAGGTGGGGGAGTGGTGG
>JAQGAD010001822.1:0-16767 GCA_034696625.1 Isotomurus palustris | reverse complement strand
ATTATTAGCCTTAGAAACTGAACTTAAGTCCGTTTCTAAGAAGCACCGTAAAGTTTGTTCCGAGCAGATTTCTGCGATTATGCATCCGATCGAGTTCAAATTTTGCACCAATGTACCTCTGCATGGTTTATTGTGTCAATCAAAAGATGAGCTTGCTACGTTAACTAAAGAGCCCCTGTAGGGTGATTAAGTTATTACTCAAAATTTGTTATTCTTATTTGAACTGTAATGTCTTCCTTATCTAATGAAATTACTCCTAAACGAATTAGTTATTTAAGGTTCAGCAGTTGTCGTTAATAAATACTATCCTTCTCCCTACTACATGTATGTTTCCCGGTCAAATCTACAGCATCCCTGATCCACTTAGCAACGACTACTTAATAAATAATTAAACATGTATTTCTAAGCAAATTTTTTATAAACTATCTGAGTTGAGCATGTTTGTGTCTTTCAAATTCCTGGGCTTCAAGAATCTGCTTGGTGTAGGTTTTTTTAAACATTTAACTCTCAGGAATCCGGGCCGTTGCAGATATTGTGGGAATACAGAAGGAGCAAAAGTGGAGTGCCGAAAATGTCGACGAGTGAAGTATTGCTCGAAACTTTGCATGCAAAAGGGTGCAAAGGAACTTAACCACCCTGAAATCTGCTTCAAGTCTGTTCTTTAGTAAAAACTGTATTTAAGTGTAATAGCTAAGGTATGCTTCTTTCACGAAGTAATAAAATCGTTTACAGTGTGAATGTCTGGGTAAAGTTTTTAAGCTTTTATCTAACCCTTTCATCGCACCTTTAAAATTTATTGAGCATTAATGAAGGAACAATAAAACGCTTGATTACTTAGTCTTCTCGAATAACTTATCTCCATTACCGTAGTTAAATCCAACGCAGTTCTTAAGAGACGGAGAATATCTTTGTTTGTTCTTTTTACACTCCGAAGGCTTCACTTCCGTCGGAGTTCCCTTGGGAGGAGCGTTGTCACAAACAGGATACCAATGGGCTGGAGTGATGGCATAAGTCTTCTTCTCATCTCCACAAGAATCTCCGAGTTTCTTGCATTCACCTGATTCAAAGTCGTAGAAGCTGAGAGCATTTGTGCTGTTATCCCCTTTGCATCGTCTTTTGTCACAAACAACATTGTTGAGGACATCCACCACAAGCCAGTGGTCTTCTGGACAAGGTCCCTGTTGTTAATTAGTTAAAACTTAATTAAGATTACTGTTTTCATGAGCATTGAATCTAAATAGTAACTGTGTTACTTGAGAGAGAAGCTGGTGACATTTTCCAGTTTGAGGGACGAAAGTGTAATGTCTTTCCTCGTCGACGTTGTAACAAGAGACTCGTTTCTCATTGAGGAGAGGATTCCAAGGCTTCTCTTCGGTGTACAAACTTCTGGAGGTTGAGGAAGGAAAGAAGCAATCGCATTTGCAGACGCCAACAGTAGAAACGGAGTCAACTCCCAGTTTCATTCCCTCTGGACAATCTCCTTGAGTTCCTTGGAGGAAGCATCTCAATGGAAGGCCGTGGTAAACCCAAACGTCTCGGTGGAAGGGATGAGACTTCATCGAACTTGTTGGCTCAGAGCTAATTGAATTAAATATAGAAGTATTTATTAATGATCCAATAATTAAGAGGAATGTATAAAAAGCTTAAGGATTTACTTGGGGCATCCTGGGACACTGATAATCTTTGCTGGTGGATCGAAGATCGATCGCTTCTCAGCGTAGACGGGAACTACGGGAATTCCTTTTTCGATCCATTTCTCCTGTGCAGGTGTAGTTGTGATGTTATCATCGGTAGCAGAAGTTCGAGCGATAGTAACTAGAGCAGTTACGAGAAATACGAAAGCCTTCATATTGACCAAGATCTAGTAAGACACGGAGTGTGTTCTAAAAATCTCGAATCTCCACAACTTCTTCTGCTGAACTCTGTCAGATAATAACTGACGCTAGAACCTTTCCAGACATCTCTATATACTTTGATACCTGCCATGATCTTTTGTATTGATTGACTGTTAATCGATTAAAAAATGGCATGATCTTGGATCTTACAATTAAATTATATCGTATGATCATCCCGTGTGGAGATCTAGATCTGATCCATGACACATGGAAAGTTGTAAAGAACAAAGCCTTTGGTCAGTTGGTTGGTTCAACCCTAGTGAACTAATAACACTTATTGCATGGCTGTCAATATGAACATGGACCAGTTTTTATTCAAACCAAATCCAAAGGGAAGTCCACAGTTACTAGGCTGAGCAGAATATTCATGCATATTTTTACTATGATTGTCTTAAGTCTCACAGAGTTCCAGTGTAGCAACATGTATTTTTGCAAAGTCAAAGAGTTTTGTTGAGCGATCCTCTCTGCGCCCTGCCCAAACCTTTTTGTTGTAATGACTTCTGTGAATGCTGAAGCTGTGAGATGTTGGTTGTGAGAAGCACACCTTCTCAAGGCCCAATTAATAAGCTCTGCTATGTGCAAACATACATTTTAAATAAAAAAGCTTTTATGGACTGATGTACTGACAGTTGTATCTCAACCACAATATTCTGAAGCTTCCAGCGTGCACCTTGCACTTCATTTTTGACCTTCTTGGGATCTTCCATCTCTTTTGTATTAAGAAACTACTAACTGCTTCCATGAGGTTACAAGTTACAATTTTAATCATGTTGCTTATGTATTGCAATAATCCAAATGTCAAGTATCAAGTTCATTAGACAACTCAAAATAAATCTGAGCTTTATGTGACTAATTTATTGCGCTCTGTAAGTATCTCAGCTCCTTTGTATTCACATAACTCTCATTGTCAGGAATAACTTTGTAGTACCCTACAGAACTTTAATATTTGCCTATTGACGTGCTGATGATTTGCATATCTAAAAATAACTGTATCAGATCAGGAACCGTTGTTTGATGCAATTAGGAGAGGAGAACACATCGTCTCAGCTTTGGACTGTAAAGTTGTCCTTCACTGTGACATCGTAAAGGTGTTGGTGGAACAGGGAGGACGATGCTCAACTTGGACTGAATTTCTTCTCGAGGAACACATTTTGGAAACCAATTGTATCGAGTTATGGCGTACACGAGCTTCGACTGTTCTTCACAGGGACTTCCTAATTGCTTGCAGGAGTTTGTTGAGATGTCGAGGAAGTAGGGAGTTGCGTCAGATGAGCTGAGAGTCTCACTTGAAGGCTCAAACTCTGTAAGACATTTGGATTTCTCACAAGTCGCAATGCCGTCTTCGTCCAGCATTAAAATCTCTCCGAATTCACAAGGACCCTGTGGAACATATTGCCATTTGATTCATTAGTCTCTAGACTCTAGACTCTAGGCTGATTGTATATTACACGTAAAGATAGATAATCTGATTTACTTGAGACATTAACGGGTAACACAGTCCATTTCCAGCGTAGACTGCGTAATGCTTGGCATCTTCCTCTTTGTAGCAAGACGAAGGATTGTCATACACAAATGGACTTATTGTTCCGAAACAGTCACAACTGCATCTTCCAAACTGCGAGCCTGACTGAGCGTAAAAGTTCATTCCGGAGGGACAAGGTCCTGAAGTCCCTGAGAGGTAACATTTGGGAGGATCTCCAAAATACAACCAAGGGTCTCGGTATGAAGGATGATTGCCGAATCCTAACTTAGGTACGGAACTAAAGATAGAAGAAGCTTAATATTTATATTCTGGTCTATTATTTAATAAGAAATCATGACAGTTCTGTGGTTGCATTAACTTACAGAGGACATCCAGGAACGCTGATCAACTTCTCCGAAGGTTCGTCATGATCCAAAGTCTCATTAGCTTTTACATTAGGAACAACTCCGTCTAAAAACTTGCTTTCATCCTGTTCTGTTAAAATATAACGTGGATCGAATTCCCCTGGGTCCTTTAGCGTTTTACTTTTCTTTCCAAAAGTTTTGCAATCGGTGAGAGCGGCCACCAGGAACAGCAACCACAGGGAAATTATTCGAGTGTTTTTACTCATTATGCACAGGCAACAGGATCACTTAAGCTAAAAAATTAGATGGTAATTGAATTAAGGGAATATATCTGATTTAGTTGAGGATTCGATTTTTGACTAATAATTTTGAGTGTCTTGTGTGAGAGAGAACTGAACGCAAGTGCAAGCAGGGCCACAGACAAGAGAAAATGAAGGGATGCAGTTTTTCTTAGATTTTACTTTCCAGATTCAAGGAAACAGAGAGTAGTATAGTGAAGGTCGATCTTTACCCGTTTCTCTTGTCCCTGATCCCTTTTGAGCAGTCAAAATCTTCTGGATTAACAAATAAGGAACTGTCAAAAGTCACTTGTGACACTATGTACAGCTGAACTCTACAATCTTCCAGCTTAACTCATGAAGTAATTTAAAAGTCAAGGATTCTATCTTACGATAATACCAAACTGATGAAAACTACACTACTATTGAATCTTTCAAATCCAATAACTCATCTTACACAATTAATGTATGAGATAACTTGTGACTTGTGATTAAACAAATTAATTTGGTTAAAGTGCTGAAAGAAAGAATTTAACACATTCAGCCAAAGCATTTGGAATCTGTAGTACGCAATAGTAATAGTTGCTTTACTGTGACTTGACTTAATGAAGTAACTGTGAACTAGTTGTCCTCTAAACTTGTCGAATTGCTGCATTACTTAATTCATTATTACAACAAGATACACCTTATTAAATGAATTCATCTTGTAGCAAAGCTGATTACTCCATATGTAAATAACAAAGACATTACGTGTACGTCGTCTTGATTTTATTTAATCAAAGCTTGATTGAGGAGTTCTGATTTTTGTAAGAGTTCTGATTTTTCTGTTACTCCCTGCTTAAATAAAGATCTTTGAAAGAAACTGCTGTAGATTACACTTCATAATGAAAATGGACCAACAGGTTAATGAAAAAGCTTCTCGGTCCAGGGTGGATTAGCTCATCCCACTTTTCTAAAACTATTGTAACCCTTTCTCTTTAGCATTTATCAGTAACAATCAAGTGCTAAAATAATCGTTTCATAATTTCATAAAAGCACATTAAGTAAAACGATTGAGAGCCCTTTGACCTACTTTTTATGAATCTAAAGAATCCAGTATTGTCATTATGAATGCATAAATAACGTTAAAATTCAAGCAACTGAGATCATTAATCTGTGTGAAGAATTAACCAAATAACTTTCTCGTAATATATTAAATACGAGCCGAGATCTGAGGAATGTTCCCTCAGGGCAAATATACACATGAGAATTCATGGAAAGGTGATTGGTGCTTGTGGTTGTAAGTAACAATAATGTTATAACACAACAATCCACACTGTAAATTCTCATCTGCGAATCACACACTGTCACGTGAGTCACGATATATTAAGCTACATTTACATTTAACGTAGATGAAATCCGCTGTTGCAGATGGGCAGAATAACGTATTCTGGGTTCTTAGAGTAAAGTTTACCTGTATGGCTGTTTCATACTTTAGTCCTGTCAAAGACCTGCTGGATTAAATTAAGACAGTATGTATACTTTGACAAATTGCATACAGAAACTTAAGATCTTGGCCCTCGTAAGATCCTTTAAAACATATTTTAAATACTAACATTGCAACTCATCTAAACTGAATCTTTGAATGTTTGTAGGTTTTAAGTCTCCCAATAATATTCCAGTTAACCAGCAATTTAGATTGTACAATTAATTTGGTGTTCTTCATACTACAATGTATCATTCTACTTCCAAACTTGGTCTTCTTTTTGCTGAGAACATTTGACGTGGTCAAAGACTCTCAAGATCTTCGCAAATTTGAACGGATGCTTTTATTGACAAATGTTTGTTTTTTTCAATTCCGTTAAAATGTACATAGATAATTTAAAATTCCATGTTAATCGTGTTTAGGAATATACAGTGTATTTTATTGGAGGAGGAGTTTTTGCTGTGCACTTCATCTCCGACTTCTTTTTCGCCAGATACAGTTCTCTTGGTGCAGATGTAAAGAATTTAAACTGACGCTCTAAAATTATTATTATTATCGCTTGGATTTTCTCTATTAATTAGTTGTCATCTTATGTTCTTTCAGTTACTTGGACTTGTGTTTAATGCACCTCTTTACATTTTTATTGCGTGGCAAATAAAATCATCTAGAGATGAGGAGTCAGATCTAATGAAACCAATTTACTACGCTTTTGCTTTCGGCCAAAATCCATTGAAAATCGTCGAAGAGGCAGATAATCCTCCAAAGTATTGTGAAGTTGTTTAAAATTCGTTCAGCTAGGAAGGAATACAATTTGCAGGCTAAGTACACAGCGACACACATTCATGAGCTTTTGTTAATATATTCGAAAGTTATGTCCTGCGTATTTTGAACAGGACTTCATTCTCATTTTCTAGTTCGTCTCCACAATTGAAAATTGCGCACGGCTTATAAATCCAAAATAAAAGTAAGAATGGTCTTACAGCTCAGCAGATGTTCGTTAATCGCTGTTTATTCAATTAAACTTGCTTGCTTTTCAAGTGAATGTCTTCACATTAAAGTCTATGAAAACAGTGAAAGGCTGAAGGCTGATAGTAGCATACTTATGATCAAATAGGGGCTGATAAAGTTTCTGAAGTTTGGTTTCGAAGGAACAGCTGCATGGTCTCGATGAGTTGGGGTTCCCTTGTGCGTGTTCCACCCCAAACTTATCTTTGACTTAGTGAGATTTCTGTTTTATGAGCAATGTACTTATCATGACGGGACTTATCTGAGGGCGAGGAGGACAAATAAATTACTCCATTCCGCTCTGCTGCTGCCTCGTCCCGAGCACCTTCTCACCAACATTAAAATCACACACATCCACAAAAGTCTCATCTTCAGCAACCGTCCACTGCCTCAATTCCTCTAACTCTTCGTCCACTCCCATAAAATTATGAGACACTGTTGAGAAAGTGAGGTTGGTGTGAGACTGGGGATTTAGGTGACCTTGGAGCGACCCTGTCCAGTTGCAGCGATTCACTCCTTACCTCGCTCCTCCAGATTCTTCTCCAAGGAGAACTCCGGGATAGCACTCGATTGCACCCTCCTTTTCCCACGTTAAATAAGTTTTTCATATGCATTTTATGGTTTACTGCATTTTACGACCGTTTAATGCTTCCAAAACTTTGCATCAATCTTTTCTTCATGTTCATAAATGAAAAATGGGTAAGACTAGTTTGAGTTAATGCGAAGATCGAAGAGTTCTCAGCTGGAGATCCCCAGGCTGAATTTTCTCTTCAGTTTAGTTGTGGCAGAGAACAGAGTATAAACCTCATTGTCAATTGACCTCAGAAGAGATACACACGGGGAATTATGATGGAGACTGAAAAGGAAGTTTCTGGAGGAGGTCCTCCTTCCCCTCAACGTCTCGTAAGTCACCCACAGCTCTCCTACTTCTCTTCACCATCTTTATTACCTTCGTCTCTTCTTTTTCTCCACAAAACATTCATTCGACAAAAGTCTGAAAACCTGGGCTACATAGCGGAGACCGTCGCCCTTCCGATGAAAAAACGGAGCTTGAAAGGCCGTGAGGTTATTTCCCTTGACCTTTGAGAATGGGGGAGTGGGGGCAACCAGAGAATCTCCTCCCAAACAGTTTCCGATCTTCTTGATCCTCGTCTCCATCCTCCAGGTGAGTCTCTTGGTATTCATTCGGAAAGTAATGGAGAACAAATGAATGGAAAGTAAAGAAGGAGACTTCAAACACAAAATCAATAATAGTATGACTTTGCATAAGTGGTCCTATGTTACATTTGGGGGGAGTTTGGAGTCGACTTTTTCGTCCTCTTTGTCTACGACCCTTACAGACCTCACAATGATGCTTGTTCACGGATCGTAAGTCCTATTCACTCACTCCCCATTTCCAACACCCTTTGATGTGCAGATGGATTCACCTCTGGGGTAATGTTGTACTTCAAGTCATTTATGGGGGCCTTCTGGAAGTGGTGCATCACTGGAGAAGAATCGCCGTCATCTACATTTGTGGAGGACTCGGAGGCTCCCTAGCTATTTCCGTTTTTGACCCTCAGTCCTACAACCTTGGAGCTTCCACTGGAGTCTACGCCCTCCTTTTTGCCCACCTCGCAACCATCATCATCGTATTAGCTCTTAACTCCTCTCCATTAAGGTCATAGGTCGTCGTTAACTCTTCCTCCTCTATCTCTTCCAGAACTGGAACGAAATGGACAACAAATGCTGTCGTCTCTTTTGGCTCCTTTTCTACATCGCTTACGACTTCGGAACGGCCGCTTACGTCGAACTTGTCATAAATAAAACCACAAACGTACGTCACTTCTCCCCGATTGGCGTCGCATCAAACGTTCAAGGGACTTCATTCTATTTAAACTTTCTTCTTGCAGATATCCAACGCAGGACACACCGGAGGAGCCATCGTTGGTGTATTAGTCCTCAGGAACTCTGAGAAACACCCGTGGGAACGTCGACTGCAGGTGATTCTTGGCGTCGTGCTTGCCGTTCTGTTTGCCGTGGTGGTTGTCATAAACGTGGCGTGGCCGAGTCACTACTTGGAGACGGAGTGGAACACAGACTACTCCGACACATATTGGGGCCATATTCTAAAGGCGCAAGATGAATCCTACCTACGCGAATTCTGCCTTACAAACGAGAATTGCACTCGACTCCTTCAGGAACAAGAACAAGGCGACAATGCCAACGCCAACAGTACGATTAGTATCTTTCCATTAATAAAAGCCTCCTTTGATGACTAAATAAAGATCGCGAACCCCGTCAGTCAAACATTTGACATAATATTAAGGAGATTGGAAAGTTTCGATGAGAATGTGGATGAAGGTGACCTCGGGGTGGCCCTCCAGTGATTGTATTACTATATCCACATGTTTACCATATAAATTCGTCAGGAAGTTGAAGAATTAGACCAACACTGCATCCATTGGATCCTCATTTCCTCTCTTTAATCTTTTCGTGCATGCATTTACTTACTGTGCACTCGGACATCGGCGTATGTAAAAGTGATGTAAGCTCTTTCAGCTTAATCACGAATGAATCCTTGCATACAATTTTTTACATTGGAACTTAATACTTCGCATCTGTGCATAAACAGGGAACACATGCATGGGTTGATTCCGTTTATTGCCATGAATTCGCAAAAACAACAAACATGATGAGAAACTGGACCGGTCACTTATTTATTTATTGTTTAAAAAGCCTCTTGGCCATGAACTGTTTGGATAAAAAATGAACTGCAAATCTCGACCAGACTAGACATCCCTTGTGACATGGGGATCATATTTAGGCAGGTGGATGGGTGGTTTGATGGAGGATGAATGTTTCCAGCATGATCATTGTAGTATTGTAGATTGCCTTTTCATAGACTATCTCTCATTCGATCATTTCTAACTTGTGGAAAATGATAATCGAATTTGTACTTATTATTCTGCTTGTTAGTTTTCTATATAGAAGGAAAATTACCCAAAATAGAAATAAATTGCCACCAGGTGAATATCGATTGACTTGTCAACGTTCAGAGAGTGTAAAATTAAGGAATTAACCGTTTCGCATTTCAGGTCCATTCCAGTGGCCAATCATTGGAAACTCGATTGAAGTTGCATTAGCGAATTACCGATATCCTCACCTGGCACTAGCGAAATTAGCGAAGAAGTATGGAGACGTCATGAGTCTTCACTTTGGTTCTCACCCAACAAGTAATATTTTAGCTGTTCTGTTGAAATGGAACCGACTCATGCAATTGAATAGGACAATTTGAGAATCCTTTCATTCGTTCTCTAGTTGTCATCTCCTCGTATGAAGCGATGAATGAGATTCTCGTAAAACACGAAGTCATGGACCGTTACAACTTCCTTGGGACGACTGACCGACAATTTGACTCACTTCACTCTTTAGGTAAAAGTGTTTACAGTCCAAAAGAGTGATAGAACTTCACCATATAATTAAAACGTTAATTTCTACATGCTGTGTCTAGGAATTATATGGGGAGAAGGAGAAATGTGGAAAGACGTGAGACGCTACACAGCAAAGAATCTGAAGGATTTTGGCTTTGGGAATAAAAGATCCGTCGAGCCTATTGCTCGTTGTGAGATCCACGAAAGAATTTCATACTTCACTCGGAAGGCTAAAAAGAATGAAGGGATACTTTCAGTGGATCCATTGGACTTTTCTCCAGTGTCCGTAAATATCTTGTGGAGCATGTTTACTGGAAAACGATATTCTCCGGACGACCCTCACTTTAAGCAATGGATAGATCTAAGTTTCAAGGATATGCAGATCGCAAGTTTTGATACTGTATACAACGTGTATCCTGCATTAAAAAATTGGTTTCCAAAATGGAGTGGCTACACAAAGCATGTTGAATATCACAAGCAAATGCGGGACTTCATGCAGGTCGAGACTCACGAAGATATATTTTAAAAATTTTTAATTAGGGACAGATTAATGCTTTACAATAATGCATCATCGGTTTTTGTTCCAGGATGTCGTAGAAAATATCCGGAAGGAGCGGAGTTTACGGGAAGACAAAACTCCGCAAAACTTTATTGAAAGATTCTTAAGCGAAATTGAAAGCAATAAGGCTAACTCATCATATTATACGGGTTAAGTCACAATCAGCAGGGCACTGTTGAACGCAGGGCACTGTTGAAGAAAGGGAAAATTATTTTTGAATTCTCGTTTAAAATGTAGACGAACAGCTGGTGATGGTGTTAATGGATGTCTTCCTTGGGGGATCAGACACAAGTGGAAATACGATGGTCTGGTGTATTCTCTATTTGACAATGAATCCTCAGGTGCAAGACAAACTGAATGAAGAAATTTCAAGTGTCGTGTCTCCGGATGAGGACATTTCATACGGACACACTGCTGAGTATTGATTTCCATTGATAATTAACTGTCATAAATTGCCTTATGTTAATCTAACAATCACATCATTTAATCTTCTTCCATAATTCCGTACAGAATGACTTACCTGGAAGCAACTTTGCTGGAAGTCATGCGGAGTTGTGTGTTTGCCCCACTTCCGGTTCCAAGAGTCGCTAAACGCTCCTTCGTATTCAGAGGACATACAATTCCAAAGGTATGACCAAATAAATAAAACAAATACCAGTATGGTTCCAATTCCCATTCCACTTTTCGCTCAACTTTATTTCTTAGGACTCCTGCATCACTTGGAACATAACTAATGTCTTAACTGACGATAAGTTTTGGGGAGACCCTCTAAATTTCCGACCTGAAAGATTCATCGATCCTTCTACTGGAGAAATTATTCGTTCAGTTGCTGATAGAGTCTGCATATTCGGATTTGGTGAGACTGGAAACAAAATCAGTTGCATTGCATTACAATTTCTTTAACTAAGAAATTAACAGTCAAACGTTCATTTATTAGTCTATGTTAAAAGTTAATGCTAATCTTGAAGGTATTCTGATCTGTAATAAAAATATAGGGAGGCGAGTTTGCTTAGGACAACATTTTGGAACAGACGTGTCTCTACTCTTTCTTGCCAATTTCGTTCGATCATTTACATTAGAAGCGATTGAAGGCCAACAACTTTCTCCAGATCTGCCTATCATCTCATTAACCCTTGCACCACGTCCATTCCAAGTTAAACTTACGAGTCGGAGGCAACAGGTGAAATGAAGTACAAACAAGTAAGTGTGGAAAGTTGGGATTGCGTTCCTCTGCATTCAATAAATTAATTCAGGTGGGTACTTAGGTCCTTTCAAACTAATTAATTACATCCATTATTTTTTAGTTATTTTATTATTTTGTCATGGGTTAGGCTAGTCTAATTAAGTATAGACAAAGAAAGTAATAAACGCAAAATATTCTGCAAGCTGCTGTAACTCTTCCTCTTTTGTACTTGTGTATGATAACATAATAAAATATTCGATTGCATAATATGTGTATTCATGTCTCATGCAAATTCAGTTATGCAGGAAGTATTCATACTAACACATTACTCATCTTGTATTTACCAAAAGAAACCCGTGAATCAATTTGTTGATTTACAGTTGACAGTGTAACAGTTTTTAATCCGCTAATATCCTTGCTTTTTCTTACGGTCTTTTTAATTCATACCCTAGACCTCACGCTCCTCACTCAATCCAGCTCCTCAAATGATAAAAACTATTTAGTAATTCCTTTGAATTACTAATATGCAGCAGTTGATATTAGTTAATTATGATCCAAAATATTTAGAAATCAACAATTATTGTTGAGCAATCGAAGCCAGTAAATGTGATTAATCTGGAATTAAGCATGTCAAATTACGTCACTGGCTGGTTCGGATGCTACACGTTAAAAACTATTCCCATGTTATTAACTTTAGAGGTTTTGGGATATGTTGGCCTGAAGCGAAGGTAAATATACGCAGTATAAAAACAAACAGTGAAGGAAAATTCATGGAAATGCTTCTTGACCTGATGCTTGTGATTGTAGATTACAATATTTATACATGATACTACACACACTGCATATTCTGTTGTATGTATCTTATGCATATTGTCATATTGTAAAATTACACTCTTAGCTAAAACGGAGATTCAGTTTGCAGGAGCAGCTGTGCTGAAAACGTTTTCTGCATTGTTAGAGAAAGGGTTGATGCAAAAATACCTATTTACGTGTTTTGTTTCTGTCTTCAGTTTCATTTCTGTTTGTGCTACAATCGGAAATAAAATTGCAACAAGATGTACATACTGACCAATTTCATACAACAACTTAAGTTTCTGGCCATCGTAAGTTTGTATTGAAAAATAGATTGATAAAACAAATGTGTAAATCAGAAGGCATAAACTCAATTAATTATTTGTAGGTTCTGGGCCTGTCAATAATAATCCAGTTAGGCTTCAGTCGAAATTTTACAACTAATGTGGTGTACTTGATACTTCAATGTATCATTCTGCTCCCGAGTTTGATCTTCTTTTTGGGGAAAACTTTCGATGTGGTCAAAGACTCGCAGGGCCTTCGCAGATTCGTAAGAATGGTTTATTGGTTGTTTGACAGCTTTGATGAGACTTTATTGTACTGAACTCAACAATATTTTAATTACATTTGTAGGAATATATTGTGTACTTAATCGGAGGAGGAGTTCTTGCTTTGATCTCCATCATCGACATTTTTGCGTCTAGCAGTTCCTACTACGGACGTGCCGCACTCGCCGCAGATGTAAAGGAATTTCAATCGCTTGTTGGTTAAATTTGAATACTCACTAAAAGATTCTCATTTTGTTTTCTTCCGCAGATAATTGGACTTGTGTTCAATGCACCTCTTCACATTTTTATCGCATGGCAAATAAAAACTACGGGAGAAGGAGAGTCAAGTCAAATGAGACCAATTTACTTTGCATTTGCTATCGGAAATAATCCATTAAAAATCGTGGAACAGGAAGAATATCCTCCAAAATATCCTGAAGTTGTATAAATGTACGAATATGGACACTTTCAACTTTGAAGACAAGTTATCGTCTATAATATTTGTCCGCACACATTTACACTGTTGTTTTATTACTTCACAATGTGGTAATTAACTTCGATCAAAACTAATTAATAAACACCAGAAGTTACCTCTCTGCATATTTTGGACATGACTGAGATATGGAAGAGCGTATATTTCTTTACTTTATGTAACACACTTCTGTTTCATTTTTCTCGAGTAAAAAGTCTGCGGTTTTGGAATCTATTTCCTGAGGTCCATTTATGAAAGTACTTGGGCTAAATGAGTGTATTAATTGCACACGCATCAGAGGAAGAAGACTGATGATTCAAAATGTTCTTTCTTGTTGTTAGTTGACGAGTATTTCTGGATTGCCAATGTTTCCCACGGTTTAAAAGAAGGATAATTTGAGTTGGGTTATCTGAAAGGTTAACCTCAACCATTATCTTAAATTAAAAGCTCTTGTTTGTGGGTTTGATTCTTGTTTGCAATACGCAACATTTTATAACATTATTTATATGACAGTGATGTAGTTGTGCGTCAAACGACAAGGCTAACACGCATGTAGTTATAAGTGGTTGGCCACATTGCATTGGACTCATCTTTAATTATTATTGAAGACATGGAAGTGATGGAAGGCTATCACGAGCTTGTACTTGGTGCAGTAAGTTTGTTAACGTTGTAAGGCAGGCTTTAAGTTCTTCCGAAGTGCTAGTGACAATTTTCCTGTGAATAGAATCGACAATTCGACAATGAAAGGGTCGAAGGTGACAGTCTTGATAGCGAAGGCAGTGGTAATCGCTTTGCTCATACTCATGATGGTTTTCGACGTTGAGGGGAAAAGAAGAAATAAATATAGACAGTCGATTTACGACTATGAACCTCGTACACGCAAGGTCGTGTATTTTAATAGGTAATTAAATTTATGAAATAAACGCATTAAACAGTTTTACACTAGAAATATGAAAATCCTTTTGACTTGCGAATTTGTGTGTTAAATTAGGCCGGAGGTGAAGAAGTATAAGCCGCAATGGTATTGAAGAATTATAGTAATCTGGACAATGTTTGTGATTGTCATAATTGCTAATTTTTTTGAAGAAATTAAGTGAATAAATCAAGTTTATTATTCAAAAGCGGAATTAAGTCATGAGCGTACATTGACTCTGAAATAGAGTAGTGCGTTAATTATTAATATCCATTTTTACGGAAAGTTAGCTGTGATAGAAAATCACGTCCATCGTTCTCCTTAGAGAAAGCAATAAAAAATTTTGGCATCAAGGTGGCTGGAGTCTTCTTTTTAGGAGTCTAGCATTGATTTCCATTTCTGTCATACTTTGGAGCTAGAGAGGCGGTTTCTAAAATAACTTTTGATTGCATTGAAATTCAAGATTCATCACAGTGAATGAATAAGGTTTGAAAAACTGAAGCTTTGAATGTAAAAACTACAGTGATAAATGTAGAGATTTAGCATCCGATTTTGTCTACGGCTAGTAGGAAGGAGGATGTAAGTTATTTCTTCGTTTTTATAAAATTCACGGAATATTTTCAGAGTGAGAGTACCAGCAATATTCCTGATTTTTGCATAAAGGGGAATTTGAATCTAGTTATCTGTACATCTACCTCAATCGTTCTCGTATTACAAACTGATTTTTATGAGTTTGATATTTTAACTGAACCTTCTTTAGAGGCGACGAGGAACGAGTGAATAAGATTGAAACTTCGGAAATGAAGTGTACCACGGTGATAGTCTTGATGGCTGTGGCTGGATGAATTGCACTGCTCTTCATGGTTTGTGGCGTTGAAGGGAATCCTCCAAGAAGTCGTAGGGGTCCGTCTTTGGGCTACTCTGGGTGGTACAGGCGAAGAAAAACTATTTACTAAAAATTTACTCAGACTTCGAACTGCCGGACTATGTGGATAGACGTCAAAATCAGCATCACTGGAACTTCCATATATTCAGGTATTTATTACACTTTCTATTATGCAAGAAACAGAAGCGAGAATCAGTTTCAAAGTCCACGCAAATCCTACTGACTTGTCAGGAATCTATCCTCACTGAATTGTTTCCGTACAAATTCCTGCGTGCCTCCACAAATATACGAATGAATCTACGAAAAGTTTGAATTCTTTCGAAATGATCCCTTCGTTATGAAATATTCTCCAAAAGTGAATATTTAACGAAGAGTAGGAATTATCCAAGGGATATTTATATTTTTACACATCATTATTGTATTAGTATTATGTCATGGAGGAAGCTGTGCATCGATTGTTGGTGTTGTCGAGGAAAGGTGACGAGCTTTCAGATTGATTGTATACTAAACAACCCCCACAAGGTGAACTTGACAGAAGACGTAGATTGTCTATCGTCATTACAAAACTATAAATTAATGCTGCATAGCATATCTTGAAGTCAGTTAATATGCAGATCCAGCAAATGCCTGTCAGCTCATCGAAACTTACTATGCAACAGAAAGGCATTCGAATTGATAAAAAGTGTACTTCGGTTGTGTACTGATGGTGTCGGTAAGTGTGAGTGCTTATCTTTATGGCATAATATACTGTGTGACGAAATTGACGATCACGTCTGCATGTGTGTGAAAATCTCAAGATCAGAAAGATTCACTTAAAGCACGTTTGTCGAGTTTGGCATCCGTCCCTCTTGAGACTCTTGACTCTTCTTGACTCATTGTCAGAAAGTTGTCGTTGAGTTTAAATCGAAAGAAGTTTGTTTGAGTAGCTTAACCACTTAATCATCCTGGGAGGAAGTAGAGAGGAGAGGCGAGATATCCTCGTTCCCACAGCTTTATTAATAACCAGATAGCAGATTAAGTGACAGCACAAGACACAAACAGTTGAAGACAAACTCAGCAGTTGTCAGTCTTGGTCTCTCAGTTCACATTCTTCCCATTATTCCCATTGAGAAAATGAATTGTTATTGCTGACTGTGGTTGTAGTGGTTTTGATCCGTGAGAATTAATCGCCACACTTGGGAGCAGTGGAATGAAGGCGTATTAAATGTAAAAAGGTAGTTTTGCTCAGTAAATAAGAAGCGAGAGAGAGAGATGTTAATTGCAGATAAATAAAGGCTGATGATGATGGTAGATTAGTGAAGTAGTGAAGTGTATTAAGTCTGTGGGATTCACACACACACTTGAAGTGAAGACCTGAAAGTCTGAATATCTTCTATTGTTAGAAAAGTAGGAATATAATAATGTGGAGTTGAATGGGACGAAGCAGAATTAAAGAATGAGGGGGCGGAAGCCGTGTCGTCTACCTCCCATCATGAGCGATGAGCGTCCCAACTTAATAGAAAACTTAGTACGAATACGAACAGTGCAATCT
>JAQGAD010001821.1:0-16780 GCA_034696625.1 Isotomurus palustris | reverse complement strand
TTAACAAACCAGTTTGGGCTTGGAGTTTATTTGTGGACTTCTTGGAATTAACTTGAAAGCAGCTTAATGAGATTATGTGCTTATATAGACAGCAACTGGGACTTATTGCAGCCAAATGCCATCGGAAGCTCACCTGACGAGCAACATACTTGAAGAATCCTCTTTCATCTGGACGAGACTTTGCTGTTGACGCAGTGACATTAACTGACGATCACTTCCACCAACGCAGTCCTCCTGGGTGGCCCACTTACCGACGATGCAGCCAGTGCAGTCGTCATGGCGAAAACGGAGAAGCTGGGAACTCTATCTGAGCGCTTGAGTGCGCTCTCAGCCCACTCAGCTTTCTTTCTTCTGCGTGCGTCAATTTCCGTCCCTCGCCTTATTTACTTCCTTCGCTGTGCTCCTACGTGGCGGAAGACAATGGAGCTGGAAGCCTACGACTCTGTTCTGAAGAACGTTATGGAGGGGATCCTCAACGTCGCCCTCTCCAATGAGGGGTGGATTCAATCGGGTCTACCAGTACGTTTTGGGGGGTTGGGGGTGAGACACGCTGTGGATGTGGCGTTGCCGTGCTTTTTGGCGTCCTTTCACAGCGTTCTCCCCCTAGTGGAGAGTCTCCTGCCCCCTGACTTTGTCGCTCAAGACGCGGCTTTGGAGGAAGCTGAGTTGAGGTGGACTCTCGGTGGGGTCCGTGATTTGCCCCCCATCGACAAGAGGCCTTTTCAGAGTGAGTGGGAGGTGCCAGAGTTTTCAAGGATCTCGGAGGCCCTGAAAATCGGCGTCACCTGTGACGCAGATATGGCTCGCCTTCGTGCTTGTGAAGCCCCTAAGTCTGCGGGCTGGCTGCAGGCACTCCCTTCTCCCCAACTAGGCACACTGCTCACCAACGAGCAGTTCCGTGTCGCTGCTGCCCTTCGTTTGGGAGCGGAGGTTTGCGTGCCCCATAAGTGCCCCTGCGGAGCTGAAGTCTCCGCGCTAGGCCACCATGGCCTCTCGTGTAGGAGGAGCGCAGGCCGTCTTTCTCGTCATGAAGGCGCGAATGACGTCATTCTCCGTGCCCTCCGCTCTGCAGGTTTTCCATCTCTTCGGGAGCCTGCAGGGTGCTCCACTTCCGATGGAAAGCGTCCGGATGGGATGACCCTTGTCCCATGGAAGCGAGGGAGGCCTTTGGTGTGGGACTTCACCTGCACTGACACCGTGGCCCCCTCATACGTGAACTCTACAGCTGTAACCTGTGGAGCAGCCGCCGCGCAGGCAGAAGAAAAGAAAAGGAGAAAGTATTCCTTCCTCCGGGGGAGATTCATCTTTGTCCCCATAGCCGTGGAAACTTTTGGAGTTTGGGGCCGGGATGGCCTCGCCCTTGTTGAGGAGATTGGGGGAAAGATTGCGGAGGCCACGGAGGACCGCCGCTCGACCAATTTCCTCCTCCAACGGCTCTCGATAGCTGTGCAGCGGGGCAACGTCGCTGCAGTGCTCGGGACCCTTCCTGCCGGTCGTGAGCTCGAGGAGATCTTCCTCCTATAATTCTCATTGCCCCCCCGTCCCCTTTTCTGCTGTCTCCTTTTCTTTTGCCCCTTCGTCAACTCTGTAATCCGTGGCCCCAATATTTCGAAGACCCCTTAATTTGCAATAAACAAGTTTATTGTGTATGTGCGTTCGGCAGGCAGATCTGTCGCGCTTCTCAAGAAATGTATCTTTTGAATTCTGCAAATAGTTCAATTAATTTTTGTGTCATAATTAACATTGCCGTAACTAATTTGGGCAGACACTAAGCTCAGTTGGACAAGAAAACGTCTCTCAAGGAGACTCTCGGAAAATGATCTTCACAAAATCCTTCCAGGGCTGTAGTGGTGGTACCTTGATCCTTTGTACTCATTGCAGAAGAAAGCAAGTCAGCCTCTGGGAAAATAAAAAATACACCGTACATGAATCTGGTCGATAAAAAATAAGCTCATGTGCACACCTACTGTATCCCACCAACTTCACGTACCTTCAGGAGCTGGAGAACTGATCGTTGATGACGAAAGCAGTCCGTCGTTGTTCTCTGGTGAGAAATGCCCAACCTGGTTGGCTGAAAGTTCGTATAACATATTTACTTACTTTTACAATAAAATACTAATACATTTATTATCCTTATAAATTTGTGATAGACTTAATAAAGAGGGTTGTTTGGGTTCTGGAATATTGAAACCTAATTAAATTAAAATTTCTTATTAAAATCCTTGAGTATTTATCTTAAGTAAATAAAATGAAAACTTCGTTCTGATTTGATACTACGAGTAATCGTTGTTGTTTTCGAAGCTGCAAATAACACAAGAATTAAAAAATATACAAACAAACTCGGTGGATTGTCCATCCCAGCATGTGCGTGGTAATGGAAATGCCCAGTGTTTTTTACCACCTTCAAAGGGCATCGAAAAGATGCACCCTTGTCCAATGCATTCAATGCATGCAAGTCTTGGGTCAAACCCACTTGCAACCAAAATGCAAAGGGAAAGAGCAAAAATTATTTGCAAGTACATCTTTAATGGAACATTCCACTCAAGGAATGCATAAAATGTTCACATAATTAAATTGCCTTCCATCCTATCTTCTGACCAGTTCCCTCACTCACACATCTCATTCACATCTCTGTCAAATGGGCTGAGGCTTTTAACTCGGCTATTGGAAATCCAAGACAAGAAACTCCATACCACACACGCACAGCCACCACCAAATCTCATGAGGTGAAAAACACGCCACCACTGACTCTTCTGAGATGGAACTTCATGCCAAAATGCTTCAAAAGTCATAAACAGAGTTTACTTCGAAGGAAGAAGGTTGTCTACCAGACAGTGACTTGTGGACTGAAATTAAACAATTCTGTCCAACACTTCTGAAATGCTTGTATGAAATAGCTCTCAAACTCCCAGCAAGGAGCAATTACGACCGGCAATTCGAACTTTCGCAGCGGTGGCCAGTCTCAAATTCAAAAGTGCAGTGGATTTAAAAAAGATCGGCCTTTGTTTGTACAGAGAAGGAGCCTCCCGGAAGGTAAGTGAAGCTGTTTGAAGAATTTTGTCATGGGATGCAGCAGTGGAGTGGATGTTGACAAGATGAAAATGAATTTTGATTTGGATTTAATTGAATCGAAGGAAGTACTTCGTACTAATTATAAAACACTTGATTTATTCATATTATTGCTGTCTTACTCCCAAATTTTAAATTGAATGCTGAGTCCAAAAAACTTCCAGGACTATATGGCTGATACAGCTTATCGGGGCAAAAGTCAACTCGAACGTTCGAACGTCAAGAAGATGATTCTGGATTAAATATAAAATTGTCAGACAGGATTGAACCACTGCAAATTTTAATTGAACTAAATTCCACATTTGAGGACTAGTTTCGAGCCCCTGGTTGTCCGAAGCGGAATTTTTCTCCAATTCCTGGACATTTTTACTCAATTTCATTGTTATTCGACAATATGAATAAGCACGTTATTGCTAGACAATATCATTCACAATCAAAATTTGTGGTGTTAAATATGACCTCAGCCGTAGCTACATTTAGTAAGATTCCTATTCCCTGAGAAGAACTGGAGAAGGATGTCGCGGTTAACCCACAGCCTCCATCCGACACATGGCTTCTAACACAGGAAGAACTCAATCTGATTCAGTACGATGACAGAAGAGAAATTGGGAGAACTCTCAAAGACAAGAGCCTTTGTTTGGGAAATTAAGAAAGGACATAGAAAGGCACAAACCGCATTCACTCATTGCCTAGCCAAACCAGTCATCATCATTTTTATCTACAATATCAGTTCCTAATTAATACATTGTCGCTTTAATAACTTGTTAGACGTATAAAGAAGCCGTTTGAATATTTCATATTTATGAAATACGACTCAATTTTGTAAATCACAGTGTAATTTTAGTAAGAGGAACTTGGCACAGTTTAGAAATCGATTCGGGCACACTCAGGTGAGCTGGTCTGCCTTTCAAATGGCTTCAAGTACATACAATGGGTGAAAGAATTTCGCAGGTGTTAGCAAAGGTCAAGAAATGCTTCATTTTAAGCTACGACGTGCTACAGTTAGGTTGCCGGTCCTATGTTCCAGCACACGCAGTTGAAACTTTAGGGTCGGCTGAAAATTCTTTCAACAGTATTCCTGAGAACTGCAGAGATATACAGAATGATATAGCTCATCTATAGTTTATCAAAATTGTTAGAATATACAGTCGAGAAAGTGTTCACATTCATGTGGTATGATGTTTGTCCAAGCATATTTTAGACAAAGTAAGTGTATGTGATAAAGTTGTGCCTAATTGAAATTTAAAGCAACAAGAGAATACTACACAGGTATTGGGTGTGCCGAGTCGAATAGAATGAAGCAGAAATGAAAGGTTTTTTCGGGTGCCAAAACCCAGAATGCAAGTACTTTTTATAATTCATAAACCACCCCATTCATATAAAAAATACTGCTCCGACGACTGCAAAAAGGCTATGAGTGACGGCATGGAGGGGTTCTCTCGAGTGGTTATGATTCGTGAAGCATTTGATTAGTGAAATTAACGAAAATGACGGTCCTAGAATGCGGGCCAATAACAAATTCAACATGGCCCAGTTCCTAAATGACGGAGTAAAACATCAACTTTATCTGAGGATATATCATCGAATCCTTGCTTTAATAGAAAATGCAAGTCCCGCTGTGAAGAATGATCTTTTGAACAACAGCAACATGAACTTTTAAGGGATGAAAGATATACACCTTAGCATGGGCTTTTTAAACGAGATGATTAACAAAAATTATAACTGTATAATCGTAGTGAGCTTACTTGATAATCACAGTCAAGTATTAAAGTTGTTAATGTTGTATTTGAGAATTTAAACCTTTCAAAAGGTAAGTTAACACCATAAATGTTGGAAATTGTGTGCATGTGGCTTCTCACAGAGATAAATGATGGAGCAGGAGCAGTGTTGCATCCTGTCATTCCATTTCAACTAAAACCGTAGTAGGATCAATATGCAGGAAGCGGCCTGAATTGTTATCAGGAACAAATTACTTCGACACCAATCGAACCGCTTTCACGAAGGTAGTAACCGCATTCGTTTAAACCCAATTCTTCCGCATCTTGTATCATTTCTAAACTTATTGTTTGTGAAGGAATGCGGGACTACAAATACATCCATATTTATGTGGAAGACGTTGAAATCTTCAAAACTGAGATGATTCGTATTTCCAGGAGAATGGATCAAGTTTCCAAATAAATGACGGAAATAACCTGCATAAATTGTATTTCGCATGAATATTGCTATCTAAAAATTTCCATTTTCGATAGACTATCCTTTTCCACAGATTCTCAATTTCCTCTGAGTATTCGTTTCCACACAAATTACTAAGCAAGTACTCTCACCCTCCTAATTCTCTCACTCTTCCCATTCTATCACTTGCCATGTCACTGTGCCCGTCCTCTCAATCTCCGCAGACTGTTCGTTTGCATGCTAGGAGTCTAGTGCATCTTGACGCCCGCTAATGCGTAAATGCATTAATTTAGTAGTGTTTGAAATGATTGACAGATTGCGGGTTACTTTCTGTAGACTTTTGTTAATGTTTGTAGGTTTATTACTTCTGCATGAAAACATTTATTCATTAATTAAGTTGAGGTTGATAATTACACTAGCATTTATCTTTTAGAATGTAAAAAAGTCAGAAGTTAGTAGTAACACATGATTTAGTACACTTTATTAAGCGTGTTTGTACTTTTATGAAACGATGGTATCCAGCGTGTTAGCAGGTCAGTTTTAGCTTTTGGCGATTAAGAGGTGGCTTAAGTTCAACGTTAAGGGTTTTTCTAGCCATGACACAACCCTTGACATTGTAGGACATCATGTGCACCCATGGTTCACGTCGGTAACTAAGTCGTCCTACTGACGTGTTTCCAAATGGTGTGGAAACCGGATTTTTTTGAAAAAATTGCTTTAAATGTGCAAAAGTGGAAAAGTTAAAAAAAATTTTAACCCAATTCTGAAAGTGATATGTGTTCTTTACAATGTCGAAACAAATTTAAACAATAATTTTGGTATGCATTTTGAAGGGCTGAAATACTAAGCTCTTAATTTCCAGAGTTTTGGGATTGTGTTGCATTTAAAAAAAGAAGATAAACATTTAACTCACCAAATTGGCCCGAAATTATGCCTAAGGGTTTACTTGTTATACATGTAAAATTGCGACTCTTAATTACCGCAGACACTAGCAATAAATTCATTTTGTAGGAAATGTAATCTCTGGGTTACCGAAACGTTCATTTTTGAGCAAACTGGGAAAGTAGGTAACTCTTGTATGACTGATTTGTCAATTAACATTGGGATATTTTAAACTACACTTATGTAACGACTAATTTTAAGTTTAATACAAGTTGTTTTGAGTTTCTAAGTTTAACTGGCTTCAAATGATTAAGCTTCAAACAAAGAAATGGAGCGTAAAATGTTATTTTGAACCTGACTCGGATTCAGCCGATTCTTAACTTTGGTTTCCCTTTCTAACTCAAACCTGACTTTACTTCCTAAATTCATATCCCTTAATAAGTTAATGTGCAAAATTTGACCAGTTCATGTCCAGTTTCACATCGTTTCAATAAACTACAAACACGCTCTGTAATTATTGAGTTTTGTTTTCTAATTTTTCAAATATATTTTACTATATTTATGAAGCTGTCGGATTTGTTTCTATTACTGGTGTTAAAGTTGCAAAATATTAACTGAGTAATATCAGAAGAAGAAATTACTGTGGTGTGTTTGTGTGTGGTGTGTGGGCTAGAATGGATAGATTCCTGGGGATCATTCACATCTTACGAAGAATCATCAGTAACACTTATTGTTCAGTTCAACTTAAGTTCTAAATTTGACGAGTGACGTTTATAAATTTATAATTGATTCACGTTTTACAACGAATGATATATTTAATTAACAACTTTACATTAATATGAACGATTTGTATTGCATATCTATAATATTTTTCACATTTATTCGAGATTGCCAGTTTTTATTATTTTTCAGCAAAAATGATTCTTTCCTGTTTCAAATTATTAATTTTGGTCACTGGCCACGTTGAAAATAGCCTACGAGTAGTTTTCTACGATTATCTCTCTTTGCCCCATGCGGTAACATTGGAGGTATGGTGGGATGCCAACCTCATACCAATCTGCTGTATAGCCGATTGAGAAGCAGCAGACATCCCCGACTTCCTCTTCCAGCTGGGGAAACTTCGCGTGGACTTTGTCCGCTTTGGTCAGGCGATGGATGCTCCCCAGAGAAAAACAATTCTTCGCATTTTGTGCAGTGTGAAGTGACTGGTGATTCCCTACTGGCCAATTCAGAAAGCTGGTGTATTCGAATTTCCTGCGTCGCAGAAAACACAACAACGTCGACTCGCAACTCAAGGTCAGTTTTGGAAGTCGCAGGTTCGTTGGCTTAACCTTCAAATCTGTTCGTGTTGGTAGCAAAGTCTAATGTTGAGTAAGAGCTTTTGCTGTGTCGCGATTGTTGTCCTCGTGGAAGAAGCGACGCTTAAGTTCTTCAGCCGCGTCGAATCAATCGATCTTTTTGCAGGAATGGCAAAAAAGTCAGACAAACTTCTCCGTTTGAGTAATTTTGCTAAAGTGAAGCGTCTTGAATGTCTCAGTGGTGAAGTCAGAGGTCCGATTGAGTTCCCGTGGAGTTTGCAGCTTCTTACGGTTCTGGAAGGGTCGTCTTCGCTGGCGACTCTGTCTCTATTTGTCACTGCTTTCGAGCTGAACGAGTTGAGCTGCTCCGCTAGCGAACTCGCGAGGTCATTGGCCCTCATCAATGGAAGTTGTCGCCGTCTGAAAAAGCTATACGTGGGTTGGATCTTCGCCAGCGCAGAAGAAAAGGAGAAGAAGGAAGTTCAAGTCGGATAGCTCCTCAGGAGAACGGACTCTTTTTCGAAGTAAGTCAAACTCAAACTCATTCCATCCTTCCACGTTTATTTACTGGAATTCGTGAATGACTGAGATTTGAGGTCACTGAACTTCCAGCTGAACGAGGACACACTGAAGGTCGACTTCGTTCAGGACCCTCGCCTCGTTCTGTCGGAGGGACTCGGACTCCCGCGACTCTCCCTCACTTCGCTAGTTGTGAAAATTATCGAGACGCACCGCGAACGCTTTTGGTACGCCTCGCAACTCATGACCACAATTTTTAAAAAACAACACGGAATAATTAACCATTTATTTCTGAAATTTGCAGTTTGACACGGCATTCGTTGATTGAGGGGAACGTTGAAAAAGCCTTTGCAACTTCGACGTAGAAAAGAATTGGGGGGCTGAAGGCGCTGAAGAATTGCTGGGCGTGGTGGAACAAAATGCGAAGGAGAACCGTCGAAAGATGCGACTTTAGACGCTTTAAACATGACCATCGGAGCCGCCAAGTCAGCTGCACATGTTCACCGCTGTTCGTTAAATTACAAAAGTTGAGGTCGAAAAATAAATTAAAAGTAACCACAACCCTTTTTTACACTTTATCATTCTCGTGGATGTTCCATTGGCGCCGTTCTTCTCACTTATGACGTCACTCCGAGTGAGTCACTTTTGTCTGTCGACTAATGCGGAGTCGTATGTCGAAAGAGGAGATCACCGATCTGCTGCTTCTGCTGAGTGCTAACAAATAAAAGTTGACCATGGTCGCCATTGTCGGAAGATGAAGTTGACTGCGGAGAAATTGAGACAGACTTGTGAAGGAAGGTGGCGGAAACTTCAAAAGTAGTTCACTCAGCTGTGTCACACTGAATACTCTTTCTGCAGTTAATTGTTGTTTTTATTGCAAACTCGTCTGCACTCTAGAGATTTAATTATTCTCCTTTGTTTAATTGCTCATTTATTAAGCTTATTAGTTTCGTTTGTTGTTGGAGAGAAGATGGAAGCCAAGAATTCAAACGAGGCTCTCCCGTAAGTCCCACTGCGACATCATTTATTGCTTAACTTCATTTGTTTACTTTTCATTATTGTTGGTTTCAGTGGGCTGTTTGGCGGTCGACGTGGACGTCGACAATTCAGAGAAGGCGAAGGAAGTCGACGAAGATACATCCACTCCTCCTTCGTAAGTTGACCACATTTAAGGAGCCTCCGTCGACTGTCACTTGTATTTGTTCGACTGTTTCGATTCAATCTTCCTTTTCAGAGGTCTGTTTTCATTGAGTGGAAAGGCAGAGGAGCTCTTCCTCTCGCACCTGTCGCAGCTCGAAGGGGGCCTTAAGGGATTGTTGAACTTCCGCCTCGTGTGCTCCACTACGAAGGAGTGGGTCGATGACCTCCCTCTCCAACAGGGAAGGAGAATTTTCGCCAACTGCGAAGCACGCGTCGATTTCAACGAAGAAGGAAGTTAGGAGAGGTTACTGGAGGCTCCTCCCCCCTCTCACGTGACTTCACTCCACCTCTTGGGCGTTGACTCTGAATTCGACCCAGAAATGGAATTGTGTTGGCGCTTCGTTAATTTCTGGTCCTCCCGACTGTAGTTTCTGCAACTCCGCAAGCTCTCCTTTCCGCTCAACTGCCGTCTGAGTGAACTTGTGTCCGTTCGACGACTCCGCTGTAAGAGAATTTCGTGTAGAATTTCGAAGAATTTCGTGTAGAATTTTGAAGAATTTCGTGTAGAATTTCGAAGAATTTCGTGTTGAATTTCGAAGAATTTCGTGTAGAATTTTGAAGAATTTCGTGTAGAATTTCGAAGAATTTCGCCCAGCAGACGTTCCGAATGTTGTCCTCCAGTTGGAGGAACTTCGACTGGACCTGTGGCAACACGAATTCGCATCGCAGATGATGGAGGATCCCCAGAGGAAAGCCACTCTTCGTGTTTTGGAAAGTGCGAAGAGGCTGGTGATTCCCCATTGGCCAATTGAGGGACTTGTGAATCCAATTTCGCCGCTGACCTCCTTCGTATGCGACAACACGAGGACCTCGAGACGCAGTTGACCTTCATCTTTGTAATTCCCAGTTTGAAGGACAAACATCTTCTGCATTTCGTCGCAGCTGTTGCAGCGTCGCATTCGTTGTCCTCAATTCGTGTTGAGGATGTGAGTGAACTTTTCCTGGAACAAGTTGTTGACCTCGCAGGAGAAGAAGACGCTCTCAAGTTCCTTCGCTGCGTCAAATCCATTGAGGGATTCTCAGGAAACTCCGACGAATCTCTCCTTTTGAAGAATTTTCCTAATTTGAGGCGACTTCCTTGCGAATGTGGGGACGTGAAGGGTCCCAATGAATTCCCGCGCAGTTTGGAGTTTCTTAAGATCGAAGGCGGATTGCCATCGGAGGCGATTCTGACTTCCTTGAAGCTGCGCATTGCGGAGTGTTCTCCGGAGGAACTCGTGACCGAGGTCGTTGGTCGTCGTCAATGAAAGTTGCCCGCGCCCGCGCGTTGAGGATGGTCGACATTGTTGACGAACTTCGACATCTTCTTTCGGAGGGACTCGCCCTCCCGTGACTCTCCCTCACTTCGCTCTTTGTGAGATGTAAATGTTGGAGCGCCGCATCGCCTGCGCCGATAGTAAGGAACCCACACTTAGTAACTTTAAGTACTTCCCTGTGAACGAAGTCATTCATCAATTCATCTTCTGAATTTGTACGTGTGCAGTTTGACGCTGCGCTGCTGAGTTCGTTAATTGAGGGACTCATTGGAAAAACGCTGTGTGACGTTGACATCGAAATGAGGCGTGTGGCTGAGGGCGCTGAGGAGTTGCTGGTGACGCTGGAAGGAATGGCGGAGGAGAACGACCGAAAGAAGAAACTTGAGGCGCTTTGAACACGACGAGGACGAATGGAATAAACGGCGACAGTAAACGGAGTTGTTTATTTTCACACGTTATTCTTTTGCTGGTCGCATCTTTTGAGTTGGAGAAGTTGAAATGGTCGAATAAATTGGCATTTGCGCTGCATTAGGTCGCTTCTATCGAACGACCCTTAAAACTGTTTACTTCGCAAAGTCTGTCGACACTTGTGAATCCCTTCGGAGTGGCGTGTAAAGCTGACGAAACAGCTGTCACAGCAAGTCACTCTTCTCTTTTATTGGTAACTCGTGTGGAGTGGAGAGATTCATTAAAATTAGCCGACTTGCCTAATTGCTCACTAAGCTGCAGTCTCGTTTGCTGCGAAGAGAAGATGGAAGCCAACAATGCAAACGAGGCTCTCCTGTATTTCCTACAGATCACTCCTCGGCTCGTGGGAGATAACGTAGCACTCAATTTCTTTCGCTGCGTCCAATGAGTGGACTTCTATGGGACAAATGTCGACGAACCTCTGCGTTTGACGATTTTTCCTAATTTGAGGCGACTTGATTACAACGAAGGTGACGTCAGGGTCCATTTCCCAGTTCTCTCGTTACTTCGCGAACGATTGTTTCTGTTCGTCCGACGTCCTTGAATTTGTACCACTTTGAGTGCTCCGCTGTGAAACTCGCGAGGTCGTTGAAGGTCATGAGTGGAAGTTGTCGTCATGTGGAGAGTCTTGAAATGAGATGGAAACCAAGGAGGCAGGGCTGGACAATGAGGAGGTCTTCTTGTTTACTTCAATTTTGGAATGTCTTTAGATTTGAGGGCAGTGAGCTTCCACTTGGAGGACGAGAGGAGGCTGAAGGACAACTTCGGTGAGAACGCGCGACTCGTTTTGTCGGCCTGCCTCGACTTTCCCTCATGAGAACACCTCAACGCTGACTACGAATAATGTGCCATTACCAAATGAACGAAGTCACTCACCTTTCAATTCTGTCGTCTACAGTTTGACGCTGGTTTGCTGAGTTCGCTCATTGAGGCTCCCATTTGGAAGACGCTGTGCAAAGTGGAGATCGAATGGAGTTGAATAGCTTGCGGCGCTGAGGAGTTGCTGAGGACGCTGAATGGAATGGCGGAGGAGAACAGCCGAAAGAGAAAACGTGGGACGCTTTGACACGACACCCGAATTCCGTTTAACTGTCGCGTGTTATTCTTCTGTTGTTGTAGGTGTGGTTGTGTCGGTGAAAGTAAATATGACGAATAAATTGGGTCTACGCATCGTTAGTTTAGTTCAAAAACGACTTTTATTGTTCAAAGAGAGAGGAGAAAAATGAGACGACGCTGTTCTTCTTACTGTAATTCTTCCTGGTGTTCGTGTTCGACCAGTTAGACAAACTGATGTCGACGAATAAATCGACACTGACCACCTTCCTTCGTTCGATCCAAACTTCGTTCTGTCACCGCGACTGACTTCCTTGGAGCTGAGCAAGTTTATCTGCTCCGCTAAAGAGCTCATGAGGTCGCTCGTCCGCTTTTGGAGAGACTTCAGCTGCACTGGACCTGCGGCAGCCAACGAGGAAAGGAGGAGGAGCAGCAGCTCGGATGTACTCAGGAGGACGCGCCCTTATTTAGGTCGACGTCGAACTCAAACTCCTCTCCATCCTTTCACGGTTAAATCAATTAATCGTGTCAACCTTAAGAATGTCGCCGTTGATCCTTGTCACTCTCGTTCCTTCAGATTCGGAAAGTTCGTCAGGCGGAAGCTGCCGGCAATATTTCCGAGAAGCTGCGGATCGATGCCATGCGACGAAGAAGAACTTCAGCGACTTTTCTTCTCCAACGAGAGAAACAACCTGTCGAAGAAACTCCTTACAACAGCCCATTGGGGACGGATCAATGGCGAAATTAAGTTTCTTGATTAGTGTCGAATTGAGCTGCGGGTTTGGCGACGCCAAATGCAGAATGGGCATTCGCTGGGGAGAAAATGAGGAGGTGAAGGAGGAATGAACACTTCGACTGGTCGAGCAAATTCAACAAACAAGCGCAGCGCAGTATCAATTTATTCGTCGACGTTAATCACAACTTCTCACAACTCAAAAGATACGAACTGACAATGACGCGTGAGAATTCAGAGAGAATGCGACTGTCGGGTTTAAAGCGCCTCAAGTTTCTTCTTTCGACGGTTCTCCTTCGTCATTCCTTCCAGCGTCCCCAGCAACTCCTCAGCGCCTGCAGCCACCCAATCCTTTTGGATGTCCACGTCACACAGCGTCTTCCCAATGGGACCTTCAATCAGCGAACCCAGCAAGCCAGCGTAAAACTGTAAATTAAATGCCACATTTCAATGGTCACAGTTATTCGTCGTTTTTAAGATTTTGTGGTCACAAGTCGGACTGTTCTCACTAAAGACAAAGGGGGGAGTTCGTCCCAGTTAATCCAGCCTCCAAACTTTACGAGTAGCGACGTGAGGGAAAGTCGACGGAGTCCGAGTCCCTCCGACAGAACAAACCGCGCATTTTGAACAAAGTCGATCTGCGGCCTGTCGTCGTAATCCAAGAGGAAGTTCAAAGACTTCAAGTCTGCAACCATCGAGGAATCTTTCAAACACTTTAACACGAGAAGAAGTGCGGCTTCAACTTACTTGGAAATAAGAACGCTTCTTCCTCAGGAGCTCCAAGTTGTTCCCCCTTTTCGGCATTTTCCCGTTGATTGACGCTGACGCATTTCCAGTGCATTTTGAGACTCTCCAGAAGACCGCAACTTTCGTTCACGAAATGGAGAAACTTCACAAGAGCCTCAGCGGAGCACTTCAGGCGACTCAGCTCCAAAGAAAGTAGAAAACGAGGAAGACTCGTTAATCCAATCAGGTCACGTTTGACGACCTCAAGTCTTTTTAAATTGGGAAAATTCGCCAAACGCAGAGGTTCGTCGGAGTTTCCGGAGAATCCCTCGATGGATTCGACGCAACGAAAGAACTTGAGCGCGGTTTCTTCACCAACGATGACAACAAGTCGACGCAGAAAATCTTCACTCACACTGAGAAAACGAATTGAAGGCAAAGACGGCGACGCTGCGACAGCTGTGACGAAATTTCGAACATATTCCGCGTCCACACTTCTGCAAACACAAAGTCAGCAGTCATTCGACAGAATTCAAGCTACACACAAAATTGAAGTTTTGAATGTAAAGCAGTCAACCTGAAAGGTTGAAACTTGAACGTCAACTCCAACTCCGAGTTGACGTCGTGTGTTCTACTGCGGAGGCACTCAGCCGCGAATTTCAAATCCCAAGCTCCCCAGATTGTCCAGTCGGGAATCACCAGCCTTCCCGCACTTCCCAAAATATGGAGAGTCGCTTGTCTCTGGGGATCCTCCATCTCCTGCCCTACAAATCCCAAGTGGTTCAAGTCAATCTGAAGATCTTCCAATTGGAGGAGAAAGTCAGGAATGTCTGCTGGCCCCCCACACAAAATTTTCCCGCAGCGGAATCGTCGAATGGAAGTGGAGGCTACGAGTTCACTCAGGTGGATGTTCGGCGGAAGGAAGAGCTCCTTCACTTCCAGAGACGCCAGACGACGCGACCACAACTGAACGAAGCTGTTCCACAATTCCCTCTTCGGATTGAATTTGCAGTTGGCGCCGTTGAGAAGAAGTGACGTCACTTGGGAGGGAGGCGGGGCTTCCAGGAACCTTTCCAAACTTTCTTCTTCACTCGAGTCGATGCGAGCCTGGCAGTTTTTGAATAGTCGCCTTCCCTGTTGGAGAGGGAGGTCGTCGACCCATTCCTTCGTGGTGGAGCAGGCGAGGCGGAGGTTCAACAACCCCTGAGGGCCCCCTTCGACCTTCGACAGGTGAAACAGCAGAAACTCCTCCGCCTTCCCCGTCAGCGATAGCAAACCTCTGACAGACGAAAGATTGAGATCGAATCAAAACAGACGAACAAATTGAAGTGACAGTTGTCAATGGGGGCTGCTTAATGTGGGTGACTTACGACGGAGGAGTGGAGATCATTTTGGAGACTTCCATCGCCTCCTCAGTTATGTCGACGTCGACTGCCAACTCCCTGCAACCAACAAATGCAAATGTAAAGAAATAAAGTTCAGCGAAATGATGTCGCGCGCAGTGGGACTTACGGGAGAGCCTCGTTGGGGTTGTTGACGTCCATCTGCTCCACAGCAAACGAAACTTCCGCTTAATGAGCAATTAAACAAAGTCCAGGAATTAAGTCTCTCCACACGAGTTTGCAATGAACAGAACAATTGAGTCGGGAGATGTTTGCAGTGCAGTGTGAGTCAGCTGAGTGAACTCCTTTGAACTTCCCGCCACCTTCCTTCCTTCGCCAGTTTGTCTCAGTTTCCCCAAAGTGAACTGGAGAAGACAGATGAGACGACGCTCTTCTTCTCACTGTAACTCTTCCTGCTGTTCGTGGTCGACGAGTTAGACAAATTGATGTCGAAGAATAAATTGACACTGGGCCACCTTCCTTCCTTCGAACCAAAACGCTCTGTCGGCTGTTTACTCCTTTTCTCGCGGAGACTTCCACCTGCGCCGTTCCTTCTCACTCACCTCGTCACTCGCGCCAATCGCGGAGTGCAGTCGAACGTCGAACAAAAAAATCGGTTGAGTGGCTGTTGAGGGTTGAGGAATAAAAGCGGAGTCTCAGTCTCCCCGAAAGAAGAAGTTGAATTTGGGGGAAAGGGAGACTCACTTGGGAAGGCGCAACTTCCACCGACTTCACTCAGCTGATGACTCACCCACAAAACAACTGACGACTAAATTGCAAACTTACTCTCGTGTGAAGTGGAGGCATTTAATTAGTCGAATTGTTTGATTTCCCACTCAGCTGCAGTTTTGCTTGGAGTGGAGGAGAAGATGGAAGGCGACCATTTCAACGAGGCTCCCCCGTAAGTCCCACTGCGACCGACTCTTCTTCACTTCATTCCTTCAATTTTCTTTGTTTCAGTGAGTTGGCTGTCGACGTCGACGATTTTGAGGAGCCGAAAGAAATCGACGAAGAAACCTTAACTCCTTTGTCGTAAGTTTCAGTCCACAGGAGCCTCAGTTGCACGTCGCTTTTATTGGTTGGACTGTTTTGATTCAATCTGACACAGGTTTGTTGTCGCTGACGGGGAAGGCTGAGGAGTTGCTGTTGTCCCACGTGGCGAGGGGGGAAGGGGGCCCTCAGAGGTTGTTGAACCTTCGGCTCACGTGCTCCACCACGAAGGGATGGGTCGACGACCTCCCTCTCCAACAGGGAAGGCGACTCTTCTCCAACATCCACGCACGCGTCAATTTGTGGAAAAAAGGAAGTTCGACGCGGTTCCTGGAGCATCCGCCTCCGTCCCACGTGACGTCACTCCTCCTCTTTGGTAGCGACTGTCCATTCCTCCTGAAATTGAAATTGTGGACTCGCTTCGTTTCGCTGTGGTCGCTTCGCCTAGAGTCTCTGGAAATCACGGAGCTCTCGCTTCCCCTCAACTCCCGTCTCACTGAACTCGTCGCGTCGACGTCCATTCGGCGATTCCGTTGTGAGGAAATTTCGTGCGAAGGACCTGACGACGTTCCCGACTTCCTCCTCCAATTGGAGGAACTTCGGGTCGACATGCGCGACTTTGGATTTACGTGGGAGGAGATGAAGGATCCCCAGAGAACAGCGATTCTTCGCGTTTTGGGAAGCGCAAAAAGACTTGTGATTTCCCAGTAACCAATTGATGGGAGATTGGAATTGGAATTCGCGGTTGACGTCCTCCGCCTCAGAAAAGGTGACGTCGACTCGCAGCTGACCTTCAAGTTTGAAAATCGCAGGTTCGTTGCCTTTGCGTTGAAATGTGTTCAAGTTGGTAACAAAACTATTTGACTGGTTGCTTAATGTTTGCAGTTTTATGAACGAAGGAGAACATCTGGCGAATTTCGCCACAGCTGTTGCAGCGTCGGCAGCGTTGTCTTCAATTTGTGTTCAGAACGTGAGCGAAGATGTCCTGGTAGAAATTGTTGTCCACGTGGAAGAAGCAACAGCGCTCAACTT
>JAQGAD010001820.1:0-16787 GCA_034696625.1 Isotomurus palustris | reverse complement strand
TGTCCTGTCATTTCTAACACTGAAAGTTGAACTCGATTGGTATGTCATTTGTTCTTAGTTAATTTTTTACAGAAAAAACTCTCGTGACTATAGATTAGGGAAATAGTGTACGAGTCTAAGTAGATTAGGTATTTTGAGGCAGACGTGATTGGCAGCTCTCTGAGTTTCTGAAAGCAAAAGGCTATGAGTGCAATTGTGCACCGCAGTTACAGTAACCTACATTATTTACTATATTTACCTGCCCTTTGACAGACTGATCGAATTTAATTACTAATTGATGACTCCGACTGTTCAATGTTCCATCCCTATCTTTGATTAAATGGAATTAGTCGTAGTCCTGAATGAGAAAGAAATCTCGGTCGTCAGACTGTTAATTAGACTTTCATGATTCACGAGTGGCTTTGCTTGTCTGTGTGAGAATTGAGGCCGAAGCAGACTTAGTCAACAGTGTCAAAAACTAATAAGTAAAGTGTGTGATTTGTCTAGCTTTCATTAGAGGACGTAGAAAGATGAAACACTATTAATTATAGTTGAGTAAGCACATTTCTAGGTAGTTTAAATCTAGTTACAGATAATCCCTACGTGATGAACTGGTAAATTAGGATTGGCACTCAATTCCGAGTTTGATCCTTTATGAAAACAAACATAAATCATTTACACATTGTCAGCAACAGATAGCTAAATCGGGTGGACTGGTTACAAACGAATGATGGCTCCAAAAGGTCAAGGTTGAAACCGTGTTGGTAAAATCTAAATTCACAGAAGCTCTCTTGTCTTGCCTAAATAGGTTAAGCTACGTACATCTTTCTGTTTAAAAGCGATAACGTGAAAACTCGGATTGAGCAATGGCAATTTCACTCATGACATGACAATCATGACATATGAGTGTAATGGGTCTTGTATTAAAGAGTACTACAGAATAAAAACGAAAAGGAGGTCCCCAGGAGGCCGCATTGTTAAATCGCCACCCAATTCTTTCAGATATTATTAAAGCAACCTACTTAATTCTCCCTCTCTCTCTCTCTCTCTGCATGCAACACCTTACTAGTTCTTGGAAAGTAAAAAGTATTTTCGTTATTAACAAGACTTCAAAATGTCTTGCCAAAGGTGTCTTGTTCTATGGAAGTGTGGAACTGGCTACAGAGACACATTATGCAAGTATGCAATTTCCTCATGTCTAAAAAATCATGAGCTCTCGGTCGGCGTTTCGGTTTTGGACTTCTGGAAGTGTTAATTTTCTCTAGAGAGCTCCAGGTTCGATGAATATTTGAATTCTAATCAGGTAAATGTTAGGTCAGGTACACATCAAGAACAAGGGTTGTGTGAACTGTAAAGCATTCTCAGACACATGACTGACGCAACAGGCAACCTACACTATTATCATATGACACGTAAAGAAACTAGAAACCTTAGACTGGAAACTAATTCAGATTCTTTTGAGCAGAAATTCGCAGACTAGTTTAGAATTCTTAAAATGTGACAAGCCTGCCAGGTCACTTTTGGCATTTCGGCTTTTGTATTTATGGAAATAAAAGTACGAAGTACGAAGGTCTTATCTCTTCCTTTCTCCAAGTCTTGTAAAATTCAACCTTGAATTAATGTAATGATAATAAATAAATTGCACGGTACATTGAAAGGTAAACTTAGTTATTGGATACGGTTGGCGTAAACTGATTCGAATTAAGGACCACGGCAATAATTCTGAAAGAACCAGCACTCGAGAGACGAGAGAGAAAAAAAACATAAAATAATGGGCTTTGTTTTTTATAAAAATAAAAGGTTGTTTTTCCAGCCACCTACTGATTTGAGGAATTGCTTATTGGCAACACTTAGTTATCCTAGCGTCGAAGAAAAGTAGTTGTCTTGTTCATGGAGAGGTCAGATGTTTATATAAGCTGTTTGACTTTGCTGGTTTGTTTTAAGGTGAAAGTCAAACAACCTTTGTAGTCCCATTCTGGGTAAACAAGATACGTCGTTTAAAATTTCACTTCAAGGCGTTCAAGGTAAAGGGTTTATGTATCGGAAACCATGCGATTAAATGTAAGTTTAATGGAGACTGGAAGAGAAATAATATTAAAGTAACTTTCTGCTACTGAGTATTCGGAAGAACACATTCGCTAAGCTAGAGTGGTAGACAGAAGCCTAAATAGGCTGTTGAAATATCGAAAAGAAACAAAATCCAATTAAGTGGTAGGTGTTAGTTTCTCAATTGAGAATTCAGACAGCCTCGCAGAGAGCAGAAAGCTTTGTAACATGGTCCTTGCCATATTGTTAATTCGTATTACGATGGTTATAGGCTATAGCATGTGACTTTTAATTAATAATGCTCGAAAACTTTCCCTTGAGTATTTACCATCCAGCCTCTCCTCAAATCTAAATCTTTCCATGTAACAAAAGGTAGAGAGTATATTTAGATTAAACTTTTGACTGTCGATGCCGAACTTATATCGTTGACTTTACCTGCGTATTTTGTCGGTAAAAACATGTTTACATAGTACGTAATAGTGGTATCATGACTTTGAAAATAAAACAACTTCCGTCTGGACAACGCAAGTAGTGTTTGCGTGTATCTGTACACAACCAACCAACCTTTCATGCGACCAAGACACAAAACCTTGACCAGTCCTAAACTAACTGATGTGAAAAATTGCATAAATTTGTGTGGCATGTCTCTAGTTGTTTTTTGCCAAGTCATCTCAATCTTTAGTAACTCATTCAATATTCAGTCTATAAAGAAAGTCCTAGAACATTATGCAATCATCGACTTCTGGACACGAGCTGCATGGTGAGGACTTACTGAACAGCAAAAACCTAAGCTAATAATATGAATAGAAAAATCCCATTTCACACTCATCACTGTCATCACTTTATACACAGGCTACCCGTTGAGAAGGATGTCAACAATTAGTGAATCAGAACATAAGAAGTAATGAATACTCTTGTTCTTCGCTCCATCGTCTTTAATGTTTGATTTAATGACGTCTGAGAACTGCGGGAGATTACACAGCACATAATAATATGCAGCCACTTAAACTCACAATAGCTCTCCAAAGTTTGATCCCCCTGTTGTTGTTCTACTTGCTTTGAGGAATTGAAGACTCCTAAATCTTATGATAGTTATTCATCTGAAGGGGATTCACGTAACTAGTTTTGCAGGGTTAAGGTTATTAGGTACAAGGTACAATAGTGTATATTATTATTACTATTCCACAGCACTAGCAATGCTCGGTTGAGATGTTCATGTAGAAGCTGATACGACGATACGAGTTACGAAACAGGGATGCCGTATATGACTCTATTTTCCTCGTGTGTGTAAAAATAAATGTAATTTAACATAAGGCATTCATATTGAATGACGCTCGTTTAGGAAATTGGGATATTTCATGCAGCTTGAGCATAACTGGTCCAAAACACTTTTCCACATGTCTTACTTGCTAGTGAGCATCTTTAATAGCAAAGGTGACTCTAGCTAAGTTGTGCAATTGATAGGTGCTAGCGGAATTCGAAATTCATTCTATTCAAGGAATTTTACACTAGGTAGTTCATAAAACCATCCTATCTAGCTCTAGCTCTAGTTTCTGAAGCAGCAGGACCAGGACAGAATATTAAAATACTGTTGAAAGGAAAAATTACCATTCAAAAGACCGTGAAAGGAGTCATGTGTCACTTTCACTATTAACCTTCTTTGTGATCTCCCAGGTGGATGATGATTCCAGGACGAGTAATAAGATTGCTCACCCAGTGAAATGAAGGGAAATGAAATACGAAGAAGACCTGAACATGACTAGATTTCAACATACAGAAGTTTATCCTTCAAGACGCTGTTGGAATTTCGCAAGTAATCATTCGAAATCCGAGCTGTCATCCAAAGTAGGTTGCTCATCTTCCTCATCCACATTTGGACTCCTGTTTCTCATTATTCTGCTCCAAATCGGAACTTCATTGACTGTACCTATAAGTCTAATCTCGTCTCAAGATGATCAAAGCATGACACAAGATGAGAGAAGTTTAAGAAATGGGGGAATGAGCGACGACTCACCTTCATCTGTAGCACCTTCTGATTTCGTGAACGGTGAAAGCGACAGTAATCTCACTGTCTTAGAAAAAGCTGACAAGACTGATGAAGATTACAAGAGGAGTTTATTTCATGTGACATCACCATCACCAGTAGGTGATCATAAATTGGAGCACTTCTCAAAAGGAGTCTCATCCATTGTGAAGCGAGCTAGTGGAAGTAGCAACTCTCCTCGGAAGTTGAATTCTTTAATGAGCTTTGGCCAACTTATAATCCTTGCGCAAGAAGAAGCAAAGTGCCTTTTCCAGTTTGTAAGTATTTGTATAAGTTTCTTTGAACTTTTCTTTTTACACGTAGTTTAGCGGATGTTGTGAAGTACGTCGTTTCATCAGATCATATTCATATTCGTACTTAATCTGCACAACTGATAATGAGAATTGGGTAACAAAAGACCTGGTAGGATAGACGCTTTATATATGATATGAAGATGTGACATTCTAGTTAGCACTATAAATGAACTTATGAAACATCTTATTTATCATTCGTAGAGTTGTTTTTTCATTTGCTGGGAAGGATGTCAACATATTATGCAACAAATAATATCTCCAAATTATTATTGTCATCTTACAGATTTCACACTTAATTCAACTGACACTGACAGTCATTAGTATTAGTATGCTTTGAAATCGTGTGAAATACAACCAACTGCATCTTATAATTCAATTCGTGGAAGGTGGGATTGCAATTTGTCTGTGAAAGACAGTTATCTTTATTGTAATCTCATTCAAAGGACATTTATGATTATGCTGTGAACGTGAACCATAGTTCATTGTTCGTTGTGTACATAACCTGGTATTAAACCCTGATCCACATTTTGGGAATCGAAGCATGCTAGTGGGGTTTTAATTTCCTGTCAACGTAATATAAATCTCGTTTCACTTGCGTTTCGATCAGCCTTGTGTTTGTACAGCTTATTTTATTCCCACACCGTGTAAATCTGTAAAGCTTCGTTCATTTCCTGTTCTAGTAGAAAGCATGATTGAAGCCATTGAAGCACAGTAGGGGTTTGTTGTGATAAGGTCGAGTAACTCACAAGATTACACATGACATGAGCAGTATAACAACATTCTTTCCGAACAAAACGCGGTTCTTTGTGTTCTTCTGAGAAAGTTGTGACTTTAGAATTTGTGAGCTCGAACCAAATAGCTTTTCTCTATCTTTCAGGGGAGTCAAAAGAATAAGACTGGATACGGATTTTGGAGTAATGGGCCCTCCTCATCTTTCGAAGATGGATTGTATGCTCCTTTCACTTGCCAAAAAGGCTCACCTCATTTTGCTCAATGCGACCAAGTAAGTAACCTACAAAGCTTGGTGAAAGTGGAAGTAAAGATTAAAAACGAAATGAAAGGAGGCTCTTCAATTATCTACTGTTGAAAGTTCAGCTAATTTGTAACTGGTGTAAAATTTCTAAATGTCTGTTCTTTTGTAGTGCAAGAACTTAACGGACCACAGTAGGAGTCCGGAAGAGTGCGAATCATATTGTGTAAGTGGGACTTTCTCTAATGACCTGCTTCTACGAAATGTTTACCCTTTTAATCTACCTACTCATCATTAGCAGTATTTTGAATGGCACTCATTTGTTGATGAATTAAATTCTACGAAAAGCTGCATCAACTATACATGCGATTCAATTACTTGTTAAATCCACTGTTAGTAGGTTTGTGCTGTTGAAAAGTAGAAATGAATGAAAATGAATAGAAATCAATAAACAGAGGGATAAAACAAGGCAAAGAAGTTTTCATGTGATTTATTTGAAAGTTTAAAGAACTTCGTTCTGGATAGAAACTTGTCTTCATGATTTAATCGATTTTGATCGATACTAAAAAGTATTTCATGAAGAGATCCTTCTTTACCCCGATCACAACAGCATTACTTTCATTAAGCTTTTTCAATTGCTGGAAAATAATGAGTTTATTTACGAGGATATTATTGCGTCTTACACGAACACTAGTTTTCATCTTCATGTAACACGTTGACACACACGAACCATTAGGTCTAGACCAATTACACTCATGACGATCAATCTCCCGTAATGCAATGCGAGCGTCGACGTTTTCCTATTCTCTGAAAGTCTTTTGGTGGGTGGATGAATTTCCTATATAAAATCTCTGTTCACAACAACAACCATTTTGGGAAAGAGAAAGATAACTGAATGAGACGACATCGTTCAAGCATTAATTGGGCAACGCGCTATATGACATACTGGAGAAATTAGATATTATACATTATAAGATCAGTCCTTCTAAAATCTGGAGTTGTCGGTTACCCAATAGTTACATTTTTGTTTGTCTTTGTGTCGTTCAACCTGTCATCAAAAATATAGCAAAGTTTAGGCTAGCAAAGAGACGAAGCTTTCAGGCAACTAAAAGCTCAATTTTATTTAAAGAATGAAAAATTACGTGACTGTACTTTGATACTAAGAGTGTAGCAGAAGCCTACGAAAAACTGACGCGTGGGTGACATAAAGCTCAAAAAGGCTTTGCAAGAATTGAAAACAACAGTTTTTTGGGCTATTTATGAAATTGAAATCCATTTTTGTGAGCCTCTAAAAGTCCCAAGCAAAGCATGTATGTATCGCATGACAAGTACTTTCACAAATACAAATTGTATTTTTATTTTTATGCTATCAAATGTCGGGAGTATATCAAGAAATCGCATGAATCTGTTTATTTTGAATGTTACAGGCAAGTGGGTTGGAGGAAGAACCTTGTAAAAACTTATGTTTCTCCATCAATCAAGCAATAGCTGATGGAGAGAGAATAAGTAAATTGAAAAAGTTTGAAAGTTACTCAGAGGACAATGAAAGTATTAAAAGTGAAAGAATATTATTTTTCAACTCAACTTCACCGACGTCTCGCATGGCCACATTGAAATCAGAGCTTTACTTGAAATCATCTTCAACACCTCTTCCTCCATTCTTTGCTGAGATTGCTAAGAGTATGTCTGCAGGAGCGACCCAATCTGCCCTTCCAAATTTTGCGTACACTCCTGAAATCTTTTGTGAAGGAGTTGATCGACTAGAAAGCACGGGAAAGAACCAACCAAAGCTTTCTGTTCCACTTGAGTCTCATCATCAAGGTCTTTCCTCCTACGAAGATCCCAAAGACGAAACCGAGGGAAAGCATTTTGTTGTTCTTAAGTGGGATTTGAATTATGATAACCTCACTGAACACTTGCGTAAAGATGAGAGTGGAGGGGACCTTTCCGGGAAAAGAAATGGAGAGAATATTGAAGTTCTCCGGAGGACTTTCCAGGCTGAAAAAATTAAAGAGCTTCCTATTGTGTTCGTTGTTGAAAAATACTCCAGAAACTCCGGGGCGTGGGAAACTGTTGGGAAAGTAAGTTTGATGATAAAAAGCTGAAGACAAAAGAGTGGAGTTTATAATTTTTTCATGACCAACGATTCAATTATACAGTGACAGTCAACGGTGAAAGTCAAACTAAGAATTGTTGTGGATGTATTTAATTCCAATGAATGACATTAAAATATACAGTTGTTGTTGATTTTTTGAGAAACAACAGACCAAACGCTGTAAACGCGAGTCTGTAAGGAGATTTATTCTCCACTTTTCTAAGAAAGTAATCACACATTGTAGCATAGTAAGATTTCTTTATTTCAAAGAAATCGGACAAGTCTGATATACTTGGGAAAGGTACAGAAGAATTGGGTAATTGGGTCGTTAAAAGCTTTTCCCCTTGGCTTCACTTAACCTTCGATTTGGCTAATGACTACTTGTGTGTTTCAGACTGTGCTCGGATTATTCTTGATGAATGTTGCTTATTTATCCGACACTTACCGATGGAGGATTACCGCAGTTGGCCCTGACGGACAGATAAATCAAGTCACAACTAAAGATTACAACACTCTGCCAGGTACGCTGCTAAAATATTTTAGCATAAATTGCCTGTAGCATCTTTCCGCTTCCACATCTTTGAGATATTGAGCAAGATTATCCCAGAAATAATTAAGTAGCATCTTTAAAGGAATGCAGACATTCATTTCCTAGAATAAGTTTACACGGGAATGTGAATTCTTTTTGGTTTTTGAGTTTTTTTAAAGAAGCCAGAAAGCAAATTCGCCTACATGATAACTTTCACAATCCAAAGAACACTTAGAATATGTTGGAAGAGATGCGAAGTATCTTGAAACTTTCTAAGACTAAGAAGACCTTAAAAGTTTAGAGAGATTTCGAAAGCATGGACTTTGAGACGTAATCACCACAATATTTCTTTCCTTGTTTTGAGAACTCGCGTTATTATGACATTATGAGCTCCATAGGGGAATTATAGTGAATGGCAGTTTTAATTCCAATTTTGCATTGATATTCTTCTGCTAAAAGTTAAGTAGTTAAGTTTTCAAATGCTCATGAATGATTTTACACAAACATTATGCTGCAAAAAATATACGAAGCACTAGGGACGAAGTCTGATTCACATGATTTCTTCACCTTGACAGGGTATGTTCACCCAGGTCCTCCCAAGAAGATCTACGTGGTTCACACGACCGTAAATAATTCTTCTGTAAATGTACTGATTGGATGGGACCCTCCGATAGGTAAGTATATAAAGTAATGATGTCAAATAATAAATGTCCAATGTAGAATGAGGAAGAAGATCTAAACAAACTTTATTTTATGACAAAAGACTCTTTATGAATATGTGTCATCCCATTGCACTACGATAATGGATGACTATTCCTGTACAAATAGAAGAGGATAAAGTACATCTGCTAAAAAGCTTTCATCTTTGTAATTTCTAAAGAAAGGAGAGAAATAGGCGATGCAACTTTTAGTGTCTAAAAGCTGCAGATGTCAGTTTAGTTGCATGTAATTCTGCTGACTAAAGTTTACTTTTTATTCTGCGTAATGCTTCATTTAATTTGTGGAGAAGGTCTTAAAATTTTAAAAGTAAACATTGTTTAAAAGAAGCTAGCACGTTTCTTTGTTTCTGCTTGAAGTAAAGAGACTTTCAACTAAACTAATGTTTTTACAACTACGGAATCCTCCTAGAATGTAGATTACGGACAAAAATGAATTTCGTTGCAATTTGTATTTGTCACTTGTCTCCACTAAGTAAGGCTAATTTAATTACTGCCAGTCTACAATTCACAGTGATAGTGTAAACGACATACGACTCCGTGTATTATTCTAGTTTGGAATTTACACAATTTACAGCGTATAATGTGAACCTAAATGTCACTTCAATTGAATTACAGACAGAACATGCTTTTATCGAGTTATCTTGGAGAGACCAGATGGAAAGGAGATTAACGTGAGAGTTAATGTACGTCCCATATGTTTTAAGTATTAGAGAGACGTGCCCAATGATTCCTCCCTTTTTGAAGAAATTGTTACAAAACTTTTGTGATTCAGGAGCCCAGAGGAGTTCACCGGCTGTGGTTTGGGAATCTCAGCTTTGGAACTCAATACTCGCTTCTAATAACCTCGAGAGATGCGAGCTATAATCAAAACTCGCAAAGTAATCTCACTCGCTTCGACTTCACTACTCCCACGTGTTTGGAGTCTTATAACTTCAACTTCAATATGTGTGGTAAGACAAAAGGAAAAAGTCACATTTCGAATCCAATCAAATTCAGTATTTCAATTTATTTTGCTGTACACTTGATCAATCATTCTTTCGAGTTGTCAATGTCACTGGAATTCTTAAAGTAGAAAACTCAGTGATCCATATTTAATGCTTCGTTCTTATTTGAGAAATGCATACACGTCAAAATACACATTCCTATATTTACATGCTCTTGGCTGTTTGACGGTTTGACGTTGGATGAAACTATCTTATTTATTATTTCCTTACTCCGCATCTTGTCTCTTTTAAATTTGAAACTAATTTTCTTGTTTTCTTGAACCCAAAAACAAAATGCAGTTCCCACAAGACCGCGAGACGTACGAAGTGAAATCCAAGTGAATTTGGAAGAAGGGAAGAATGTGGGCGTCTTATTAAGATGGAAGCATCCTCAAAATACATCATCTTCAAATCGAATTATCAAGTACGTGGTTACGATAAACCGTCTAAATTTCAAGATAAACGGTGGAGCTGCAGCTGGAGGAATTCCGGGGTTGGGAAATTCACCCGACTTTAATGGTACACTCTTTAACCCAGCAAAGCTGAGGAGTCTTGCGTTTCCACCTAACGCAACTCTACCTTCGTATGAACTGCCGGGGGTAAGCATCTCATAAATTAAAAGATGAAAGATGAAGAGCAGAACAAAGAGAACCTTCAAGTATTATTACTTAGAGATGGATCACGTTTTCTTCAGAATGTCACGTTAAGTAAAAGTCCTTTGGGTAAGTGAGTGTGTTGTATAAAAGCCCACACCACGTAGGCTTAAGTAAATACTTAGGCGCAAAGGTCACATATAATATGTCGAATCGAGAGTCGAGGGCAAATGGCTGGATATTGTCACCGCGAAGAAAGTGTCCTTGGTGTTCTTCTGCCAAAGTTAATTTCACATACGTCTTTATGTTCACTATCTCAAGAGATAGTTCGTTTTCGTTCACGTTCGACTCGGTAGGTTTGGTTTTGAACTATTTTATTTTGAAGTAAAACGAGAAAAGACACTCTGCCTCAAGTTGAAAGCAGTCTGTATCTATTTCTGTCAGTTTGCAACTTTGTGTGGGAGAAAGTTAGAAAGATTCGATTACAAAACTTTTATCTTATTAGCGTGTACATGTATCTATCATTTGAGGATGCCATCCTTTGAGGATTTTTCTGCCTCAAAGTATCAATAGCAATCCTGTTATTATAACAAGAAGCTTCCTTCTTGATGTAAAAGGAAACTCAAAACCGTAAAGTCTATTAAGTCTGGATTCTGGATAGTTTAGAATTATACTGTTTACTGTGTGTTGTGGATCATTTTATAGAATGTATAACCGGAAAAGGCTATTATGTTTCAAATTGATTAATATTATCATCAAAGAAAACAAAATTGAGTGAGTTTATGAAAGCAACCAATGGAAGAGATTGCCTGCGTGCTTTCATTGCTCGCGATGAGATAGCGAGATAAATCTAAAACCGAAGGAGGATTGTTGATTGAACTAAATTAAAGCTAGAGTTTCCAAGAATTCAAGCGAGTCCGAGTATCACATTTTGTCTGATTTTGTGTTTACAGAACAGAACATCCGTTCTTCTCAAGAATCTTTTAGCTGATGCTCAATACGCGGTAATGATTACTGCCTACTCTGTTCGTGGGCCGTCTTTACCTGCTGAGTACCACCTTTACACCAAAATTGGAGGTTTGTTTTTACATTTTACTTCTCATCCTTCGAGTTAAACATTAATCCTGCCTGCAGGTACTTTCTAACTTTCCAAAAATTACGCCGCCAGCATTTGCTTACGGTTTGGGTTTCTCTTCGCTGTACAGCATGTGGGCGAAAATAATTTTGGGGAAACATTTTTTATAGTGAGCCAGGGACAGGGATTCATTGAAAAGTTATTTGAGACTGTAAATAAAAACAAATAGCTAGGCTGGTGGCTTATTAGTGAAAATGGAAATGGGATTTTCACTGTACCCATATAAATTTTAAACCTAAAAGTTTGAAGTAATCCGATAGTATCTTCCGAAGCTTTTATGTATTACTAATTCATGCCATGCATTCTTTTAACATCTTAAAAAGTAAAAAGTTTCCTCGTATATGTGATAAATCTTCTTAAAATCTTGACGTCTTTGCTTCATTACTGTCGACGTTTTTTCCATCGCTGGTTTATTTGACTAAACTAAAAAACTATTTTCCAGGAAAAGACGAACCGTACCCGGTTTCGGGGTTGTGGGTATTTCTAACCATCCCTTTATGCTTGGTGATGCTCATCCTTGTCATCTGTCATTTGGGGAGAAACTACTTGCAGAAAAGAAAAGTTAAGCTCGCTCGCGATCAATACTTTCAGGTAAGGAATAAAGTAAACTACAGCCTGAGAATAAATACATGAAATACATCAAACGCATCCGAAGATAAATCTACCTTTAAAAAACAAAATGATATAAACTTTCGCTCAGAGGTTTCCTAAAAGAGGAACATCTTTGGCGTTGTCATCTGCTTGAATCTCACGGCACATGGCTTTGGTTGACGAAAGATGTAAAGTTTAAGAGTTTTATTTTATGTAGGGAAGGACATGTCTTCAATTCAATTTGAATTTTGTCCTCTGTTCCTCCGTCTGAGTGTCTGTTTGAGAAAGATTACGATTTTTTAGGCTTGAATTGGTTCGCTTTTGTAACAAGAATGATAGAATCTTTCGTCTCAAAATAGAATTGTTGAGGGGAGCTACTTGTAAGTGTAATGAACCGTACAGAGTGCACGTTAACCATATTCCCAGTACAGTGGCAAGCTGCTGTATGTCTGTGATACCATTCCAAGAACAAATAGCTTTGGTAGAAGTGTAGAACACTCTGCATACTGCATACTAATTCTCTTATGTGTCTACTTTGTGTCGTACAGTCTATGGAGGAAAGAGATGTGATGGCTGGGGATTGGTCAATTGTTCCACTCACTGAAGAGACTTCAACGTGGAAACTATTCAATGACAATTTCTCTAAGGACCGATGGGAAATCCAGTATGAGAACCTCATCATGGCAGAAGTAATTGGACAGGGAGCTTTCGGAGTTGTCAGGCGAGCCAAGATCCCACGGAAGAAGCTGCAGTCCAGTACTTTGAAATTCTTGGATAAAAGTGGACAGCGTAATTGTATTCATCAACATGGGGACACTGATAAAGATGGGGAAATGGAAACGGTAGCTGTGAAAATGCTCAAAGGTATTATAAACATTTACCTGTGCAGGTGTATTTTTAGAGTTTCACGCAGCACAGCACGTGTTTACATTCTTTATTTGGTGTACAAATATTTATGCACAGGTCGTATGTCCTGATAATTATATGATAATTAGATGATAAGTAAATAGGAAGCTGCTGTGTGGAAGACGCGTGTATACACAAGGACCTATAGTTAGTTACGCTAGAATATTGTCCTTCCTTGGGACTTGAGACAACTAAATTCTTGTTGGCTTAAACTCCAAAGTTTTAGTGGAACTTATTCATCCATTCGCTGTCAAGAAGAGACTTACTCTGAATTTCCTGATCTAGCCACAATTTGTAAGCTGTATTAACTGTCAGGACGGAAATTAAGTTGAGAGTTTGAGAGAGAGGAGATATCTTAAAGGAGAAAGTTAGATAATGGGATCGTTTGGCGTGAAGTGAACTACGCAATAAGTAAATAGGATGTACACACTTTCCCTTTCTTGGCTGCTTGTTGACAAGCTTTTCTCACACAAGTTTAATCGTAAGAGTAATATGTAGATTGCAGAGATGCCTCTTTAATGCAATAAACTAGTTGTCGTTTTAGGTTGCAACGCCACGCGTAGGTTGCATATTTTTCAATATGAATGATCAATATCTCATGCACAACAACGTGAATTCAGCTACTGACTCCCGAGTAACTTCAAATAGAGATACACAATAAAATTTTGTTTATGAAGTTATCTTGTTATAACGTGACTTGTAGAGAACTACTAGAATCTTTGTGTTTGCAGTTTCAGCGACTCGAGAAGACCAAGAACAGCTTATCAAGGAAATAATGACGATGCAAAATCTGGGTTTCCACTCTCAAATTGTTGGTTTAATTGGAGCTTGTACCAAAGGCAGATCGCTTTGTCTTGTCTTGGAGTATTGTCCTGGGGGTGACCTTTTAACGTTCATCAGAAAGGTAATTAATTTAATAAGTGTAGTGTAAGCACAAGAAAGAAGCAAATATGCTCGTACTAACTGGAAAACTAACATCAGCACAAACAAAAAACATTCGCACAAGAGAGAATTTTATTCTTAAAGCGAGTTCATTACTTATTAACACAACTCCACGAAATTGTAGAGTAGTATAAGTTCATAAATAATAGAGTTACGATGAAGACAGTCGGCTACAGGAGATTCTTTGTGCCGTTTGAAACTGTGTAACTGTTTAAGAGCGAGAAAGCTTGCCACTTGAAACCTCTCAACACTTATTGTTACTTTGTTACATGGGCTCCAGTCAGTAGGATCCAAGGGAATGCATTTTAAATTAAGTAGTTAACAGGATAGACGATGAATGCTAACGTATTAAGAGAATAAAGTAAAATGTAATCCCATCTTCTATTATACAACGAATTCGGCATTATTGTAAATGGTTGAAGTGAAATTGGCCTGTTTTGTATTTGAGTATCTCTACTTCCCTTCCCCAGCATTCGCAAATCTCCGTGTGCTCGATGATAATTAGCGTGGAACTTTTCTTTTCGTGAGTAATTCTACAACACAGATTACATCTTCCAGAAGATTAATTAAAGCATTATTGAAGTACTACAAAGTATTTTTACAAAAACATCAGCTTCATCTCGAGATTCACTGATGTTGTGAATGGATGAGTGCACATTAAGTGCAAATTATTCTACAATCTAGACTCCAAAGCTAGACTGGAATTAATTTGCTGTCTGCTTTATTGTCTAGGTACGTGCGAAATATTGGCCCACACTGGGACTGTCTGATGCACGAAGAAGCAATTCTCTGAGTAGCATTGCGTCAAAAGAGAACACGAGTTCTTCCATCACTCGCAGTAATGGGAGTTGTGGGAGTAGAAGCAAACACAGCGCTGGAGAAGAACCCTTAGATGCATCGCCAATTAATTACGCTGACATCGAAGGTTTCTCTGATTACTCTTCGAACAATGAAGACCACGTTGATGCCCCGGAAGCTTGTAAGTCATGTCGTGGTTGTTTTAGGAGCAGGTTATACTTTAATTAGTCTGAAGACAAGCTGTGGCTTCCTGTTTCTTTAATTAGGGTTCTTTTAATAAGTAGTTAAACTTCGCACGGGTTCGTAATTGTGTTTTAAAGGAGGAACTTCGTGTAGTTTGATTGAGTTGTGCGTCTATTTGATATGCACTATATACTTAAAGTCAATGCCAAGGCATGAAAGGAAGTTGTTCGTTTGAAGTTGACGAGATTTCACCAGATTGAGAGCTAGTTTGCAAGTATCTGTGCTTCTTCATAAGAAATAGAGTTATGTGCTTGCAAAACTTTTTTGAAGAGTAAAATACTAACATGAAGGAAAACACATATTGATTTTATTTGCAGTAGACGCTTCAGTGAATCTTATGCTACAGTAGACACAGGGATAAATAATCTACTGCATTATTAGTGTAACTATCGTTTAGGTCGCAACGAATGTAAATATAGCTTTTAGCATAGGACAAAATCGAAGAAACAGGAATATTGCGTAATCGAAACCTTGAAGTGAATAATTGACTAGGGAAAGTGCAAAGATGAATACATCTCAAGTTTATGTAAAAGGCTGTGCGTGTATTATTTAGTAACAAATAAATACGAAGACTGATACTTTTTAGTTGAACTTCGGCTTTAGTGAGGGATGCATGCTGATAAAAAAAGCTGTTGAAATTTGAGGTGAAGGTAGGTTAGATATCTTGCTTTATCGCTCCCGTAAAGCGGTATTAATTGGGACAATAATTAAGTTATGGCATTGATAATGAATGTCCCTGAATTCACGTGCAATTAATGTTTTTGTGTAGGTGAGCAAACGAAGCTTTGTGGAGAAAAGAGTCCCCATCGGAGTCCATCCCGAAATAGTAACACGTCCAACGTGAACGATGATGAGGAAGACTGCTTCCGTCCTATTGACGAAAAGGACGTCCTTTCCTACGCTAGACAAATTGCGATGGGAATGGTAAGTGAATAGTGAATGTCTCTTTCCCTGCAGGCATATTTAAGCTTGTGTAGCACAATAAACCAAGCTAGGCTATGAAAGCAAGGTTGTCTCATAATGTAGTTTGTGGTTTATATGGCCTGTTTAGTTTTTATTTATTGAAAGTAATCCTTATAACCTTTACCTGCTGCCTAGCCTTTGTTTACTGTCTCCCAACTGTCTCGTGTGGTCTTATCTTTCGTAGAGAATAAAAGCTTTATTTCTCCTTTACGGCTATGATGGCTATGAAATATAAAACATGAGCGAGCAGGAGACAATTTTGATACTGCTAATGCAATACTGCTGTAATGCGAGTTTTGTGGTTTTGGTAAAAGTCACAATTGCTTTTAATTCTTAGAAGTTTCATTTTAAAAACCCCTTGAGAAAGCTTTGCTGTTAAAGAACCTAGGACATTTCTCTTTTTAGTGGAGAGCTTAAAAAGATTATTTGTATGACAAAAGCTGAGCCTAAACTGTGTGCTCTATATTAATTAATTATTAGGACTACTTGGAGAAAAACAGAATAGTCCACCGAGATTTGGCTTGCCGAAATTGTCTCCTTATGGGAGATCACAGGCAAGTAAAGATTTCGGACTTTGGTCTCAGCAGGGATATCTACACGTGGAATGTCTACCACCAAAAGTCCAATGGAAAACTTCCTATTAAATGGATGGCGATAGAATCCATTTTCTCACACGTATTCACCACCAAATCGGATGTGTAAGTTTCTCAACTGTTTTTGTTGTTGAAAGTTGAGCATTTTATGTGTCCTTGTAGCTCTGTCAACTTTCTCCTTACGTATACTATGTATGTGTTGTTTGATTGTACACCAAAAGACCAACTGAAAGACAATTGTAAGCTTAGGCAGATAGGATAGGAAAGCCCTGTCGTGTTGTGTTTACTTATTGAGTGAGCCTGGAGAAAGTTGATACGAGAAATAATACTTAAATCTCTGTATAAAGAACTCCATAAGTAATTAA
>JAQGAD010001819.1:0-16787 GCA_034696625.1 Isotomurus palustris | reverse complement strand
GCTAATTTTGAAGGTTTGAGACCCAGCTGTCCATCGACCGTTGATCCAACAAGCGTGGTTCCTATGCAACAATTAACGACTCGAGAAGTCTTGGCAATTACGCTGTTTTATGTTGTGAAAAGAACGGTTACAGGTCAGTTGACAATAAAACCTTAATCTTGTATCAGTAAATAGGTTACTGATCGTTTTTCACATGCATTATAGGACTTTTAATAACCTTGGACTGAAGCTTCCTAGTCTTTCAACGCTTCGTTGCTGGATTTGTAAACTTAAGTTTACACCAGGACGATGTCCTCAGCTGCTTGATTCTCTTAATTATCAGATGTCAAGGATGAACGCCTTTGAAAAAGATTGTTATCTGATGTTTGATGAGACTCAGATTAACTCTCAAATAATCTACAATCGATTTGAAGACAAGCTAGAATGAATTGCTGTTTCCAACTGAAAAATGAAAGTAGCTACACAGGCGCTTGTGATCATGCTTCGCGGATTGAATACCAATTTCAAATTCCCACTGTCATACCACTTTTCAGCTGGGAATTTGAAAACTGAAGATTTAAAATGGCTACTTATGGATACCTAGACTGGCTGTATTGGAGTGGATGCAAACGTCGTTGCTATCTTTTGCGATCAAGCTCCTTGGAACTGTAAGTTTTACAAAGAACTAGGCGCTGATGTTAACAGAAGCTCCTTTATATTTCAAGATCGGGAGATCTTTGCTTTCTATGGCGCACCGCATCTGATCAAAAACATTCGAAACAATTTAATGGACCACGGATACTTGATCCCGTATGGAAACGGTAAAGAATTCATTTCTTGGGATCAGATGATAAGTTTCTATGAAGCAGATCGTTGCAGTTCTACTCGTTTATGTCCGAAACTTACGCAAGACCACTTACAAGCGCGTGATACCCTCAGAATGCGAGTATCGCTTGCAATCCAAGTGCTTAGCTCAACTGTAGCAGCTATGGTGCGAATGAAGTTATTTTCTCCTGATATCAAGAACAATATGAGCGCAATGGCTACGTTCTGTCGGAACTTTGACTTCATATTTGATTACCTGAACATTGGAACCGAAATTGACCATAAGAAGTCTCATAGGTCTGCTAGAAAATTAACTGAAAATTTCCAGTACATTCTGCAGTTAGCTGACTGGGTCTCACAAATAACGAAACATAACGGTAAACGTGGACGCATTGCTTGTCTCGATGGAGTTAAACAGAGCCTCAGAGGGATAGTTCAGTTCGTGAAGAGAAGAATGCATGAAGGATACGGGTTTGTATTAACAAGACGTCTGCAGAGCGATTGTTTAGAGAATTTTTTTGGGATGATAAAAATTGTAAAGGGAACTGGCAAGCATCCTACTTGTCAACAGTTTCGTCGTTCATTTCGGTATCTCTTCTGTACTATGTTGATCAAAGGGCCATTGGGTGGCAATTGTGAACAAGACTTCGAAGAAGACGACGTGCTGGAGAAAGTGGTGGCCAAAATGGATTTTCTTCTGAACTGGAAAGAAGACGACGATGAAGAAAGGGATAGGGAAGAAGAATTCGACGAATTTGAAAGTCCTTGTGATGATTCCAATGACGATGAACGAACATCGTATGCCGTGAACAAGTTTTTTGCAAGCTTCGGTGACCTCATTTCCACGCAAGCAACGAAATGCTACAGTGTACCTGGGAGATCGAGCAGTAAAAGCTGTGGTGAACAAGAAGAGGTGTCTGGATTGCAAAAGCTCTTTACTGGAATTCTTAGCCGACCGTGAGTCATCACAACCCTACTTGGAAGAGTATTTTCATTCCGTTAAGGCAAGCGAAGGATTGGATCACGAAACAGATTTTGGATTCACACACTTGCTACAAAAACAAACTCGTGAAATGTTCATTCAGCTTGACACTAGCTTTCCTGCTGCATTTCTGAACGCCATGAATCCAGAAGGAACTAATGTCGTCAGGAATGTAGTTCGAGAACTGTTGCGAAATCCAGATATCAGGGAATGGCAAGAAATGTCTACAGAATGTCAAATTCATCGTAAACTAAAATTGAGTCAGTTCGTAGGAACCAGAATTTATTCTGTAATTAAGCAAAAGAATTGTGATAAGAAGGTTAGGTTTTATCAACCATTCAGTCAACTTGCATGTTTAGATAATTCAGAAGATTTAGAACTTGCTTCCCCTTGGTAGTTGTCACAATATTCGTCTGTAATACAGTATTCCTTTTTTCTAGTATTACAGTGCTGGTGTATCTTGCAGTATTATTTTCTACAGTATTACAGTTTTATTAATTTTGCAGTATACATTCTGATTACTATATTTATTACCAATTTTAGTGAAAATATTATAATATTAACCTTTAAGTTAATTGTAAAATAATGCGCCGACCGATTTCGCTAATTTAAATTAATTAAGTTAACAGAACATTATGTAACACCTGGGTACAGCTGGATTTATCCCGTATTTATGATTACTAAATTTTTGGCTTATTTTTATAAAAACTTTTAAATTTTAATTTTTTTGTGTTGTTTTCAGAATGGCGAAAGGCTTTCCAGGTCTGCGAGATGACGAGTTCAACCTATTCCTACAAATGAAGAACTTGACGTCCACTCAGTCGATCTACGTGGCTGATGATGGTGCCTTCAGAGTCCAGTATTTATAGGAAGGTTCTACACGCTACAGTCCTCCAAGAGAAAATGACTATAAGGTGATTCGACAGATGCAACGCGCCGATCACATTCTTATTACGTACTCGTTTGAGGACCACCTGGAAAACTTCTAAAATCATTACAACCATTCCGTTTTGTGGCACCTGGATAAGAAGAAAGGTATTCTTTCGTATCATGACTGCAATGTGTTCGAAGGTAATAATATCTCAAGACGCAAATACCGGGAACTACTAAGGACATTTCCGTCCATGTTAAAAAATCGTTTTAACCTTCAATTCAAGCCTCCGGTAGCAATGGATGTTCCCAAGGATTGGATGTAATTTACAAAACTCTACTCATCCCTGTATGTTTCCCTTCTTAGTTAAATCCTTTTATTCATATTTAATTACAGATATTCAACAGGATGCGCGTACTGCCCTTGTGCATCATAAATCAGTTGCACATAGGTAAAGAGCCTCATTTCCCTTCAGACTATGAAGTTAAGAAAATGAAGAGGGAAGTGAGAGCGGCCCTCAACATATGATGTGTTTTTACTAGTTCGATCCCGTGTGCTTATGTACGTTATTTAGTAGACATTTTTTTCTTATAATCGAGCTGATCAGCTCAACAACATTGCCTTCCAATCTGGAATCGAAAAGGTAGCCCCTCCGTATCCTAATTAATGAATTAACTCATTCGTAATCATCAAGTACTAATCTTCTGTTAGTTCCAGGTACCTGGATTCTCTTTTGCGGACTCTCCCTTGGCGTCCTCAAGAATCCGTTTGTCTTTAGAAATGCCTATCAGGTGTGAACTTATGAAAACTGTTAATGGGTTGTGATGGAGAAAAACAGTTTGAAACTTTGAGACCCAACTGCCAATTGACGTGTGAAACCAAAAGTGTAGTTCCTACGTACTTAGATTTTCTGAAATGAGCTCAGCTCCTGGTGGTACCACAAATAAAAACAAAGTCAACTTGTCCGCATCAAATATGTGATCATTTTTTATTGGTGAACAACTTCAGGACTTCATTTCATGTGCTGTTTTTATGCTCTTTTGTCTTAGCAGCATTGTGGAGGAGAAATCTTAACGCGAATGTTGATATCTACGACGTCAAGTCAATTCGGTCAGCGAATCCAGGCGGAAGCTTGTGGTGTCCCGTTGAAGTAACATTAAGGCACAGTTCGTACTGCTGATCCAGTCCCAAATACGAATCAGACATGACGTACAAGTGATAAATCACCCGACCTGTGATTGTATGCAAGAAAAGGAGATTAATTACAAAACGAGAGTCTCTACATGCGTCACCATATTTAAATTCCTTCACTTACAGTTGTCGGCAGGAGTTGTAATTACGAGCTGCTGTTGAGATGACTTTTTAATGCCTGCGGCACGTTTTAAAGCAACGACGTCTCGATTTTCGATGTCTCCCAACACTAAAAACCAGGCTTCATCTTTGGGCTGAAAATATTTCAACGAGATGAGCATCAGTAAATTGAATTGTGCAATTCTAACACACCTGATACGACTAACAATAGCAAAATATAGTTTTAGGTACCTTTGAAAACTTGGGGGCAAATGCCTTTAAATCTTTGGGATGTCGATTCTCCCTTGTGAGTGTTAAGACCAACGCTAACTCTCTCCCACAAGGCAAGTCGACCCACGTCCTCATCGCTCCAGACTTGGAGATGACTATCGGCACACTAGCACCATCGAATTGTGCCACAATTTGAACTGTTAGCACAGGAAGTTCTTGCAGCACAGTGTACGCCTAATTAATGAATACACACATGTGATGAGAGATTTGGTAAGACGAGGGACAACGGGACAAGTAGGGAATTCAGATCATCATACCAATTCTACTCTGTTGGACTCCAAATAAGGGAGTAGAACCTTTTCGAAATCTCCAGAATTTCTACTAGTTTTAAGTTGCAGGAGCGGAAGTGTGTCTACGTTGAAAAACTTCATTAAAGCTATTGCTTCCAACTCCTCGATGAATGGGAGGCTCACGAAATCGTCGTCCTGTTAAAGGTTTAACTTAATTAGTTTGGAGTATTTGGGTTGGCTGGTGAGTAAGTGTAATGAGATGTGATTACGTGTATCCATCTTGCTTGAATGATCATCTGGATGAGGTTGATGCAGGAGAGAGTTGTTTCCAACCATCCGTTCTCAGCAGAAGCATCAATCATCGCCTGCCAAACAGAGAGTGAATTAGAATGAGAATACGCAAGCAGCTAAAACTGTTTGTCGATGAGTCTTACCTGCAGAATACGAATGGCTTGGTCGAGGACAGACTTGAGGTCGGTGTAGTAATCAGAACTCGGGAGCTGAAGACGCGAGAAGTGACACTGCAGGAGGAGGTGAGCTTTGGTGTGAGGCGAGTTGTACGTTCCAACCGCCACTTCAAACGGACAGTCTTTGGCTAGTTGTTCGTTGAGTATGTCTTCGTTGTGTCGGACGGGAAGTTGAGCATATTCGAATGCGTCAGTGAGGACGAACATTAAGTCAACGACGGAGAGATTTGGAGACAGTCGATCTCTAAACAGCTGCATTGTTTGATGGGAGAGGTAATAGTAGGAGGCTATTCTGCCAAAGGAAGTCGGCTCTATGGACCTCAGATCCTGCAAAGTTAATTGAAAAGTAAGTTAACATAGGGAAAACAAGTGGAAATTGAATAGAGATTAAATGCGTAGTCTTACGTCTTGAATGTGAATGCATGAAGCAGACTCTAAGACACGAAATGAGTTGGCCACAAGATTTGATAAGTAATGATTCACGCTGCTGTTATCTGTGAGGTCTAATTTGTAGTAGGAAGGATTTTGGACTAATCTTCGGAAGAAATAAGTATAGGTCAAGTAGTCGAGGGCTTCTTGACTCGAACTGATTGTTCCCGCAACGACCTCAGCGTTCAAATGATCAGGCAGAACGTCCAACAGCGAACTTTCTACGGGGAAAGGTTCGTAGAGGAACTTCTTGTAGAAGTTTTTCTTCTGGTCGTGGACGAGGACGACAGCGACGCCTTCGGTGTCGAACTGAGGTCGTCCTGCTCTCCCCATCATTTGCAGCACATCCGTAATGGGCATGTCGACGTAACGGTGGGACTTTCCGTCATAAAATTCTGTGCCTTTGATGACAACCAAGTGGGCAGGGAAGTTGACTCCCCAGGCTAACGTTGCCGTTGCAATCAAAACCTGTAGAGTGTAAAGTAAATGTGAGTGAATGTGTGAGAGGTAACTTTAAATTACAGATTCACAATTTCTCATTACCTGAATCTTCTGGTTGACAAATAATTCTTCGACAACTCGTCTATCTTGATCTTGGAGGCCAGCGTGGTGGATTCCAATTCCAAAGGCCAAGGTTAACTTCAAGTTGGGTTCTTTGATATTCTGGATGATTTGTTCGATCTGATTCTCTTCAATGTGGAGCCACTGCTTTGGATTTCCTTCTCCAGCCAAGTAAGCGATGAGGTCTAATGCAGTTAGGCGAGTTTGTCGTCTGGATGACACGAATATTAGCACCGGTTTGGATGGGGAATGTTCTCTTATGGCCTGTCAGATGATCGTTTTAAATAGAGAGGCTGTGGTACACCAGGACAATAGTGTTAAGTCTTAAGTGAGTAAGGTACCTGGAAAGTAGGTTTATTCATGGTGGCCATTCGTGGGCAGTAATGCTTTCCTGGGAATCCTTGGATGTGAACTTGGATGGGAACTGGACGCACTGAGGGCCTAAAATTGTACAGTCCCATGGATCCCTTGATTCCCAACCAATCTGCCAAATCTCTGGCATTCGCGAGGGCCGTGGAGAGTCCGATTATCCTCAAGTTCCTCTGTGTGTGCTGACTGATGTAGTTTGTTCTGGAAACAATCACTTCCAAAACTGGCCCACGATCTTCGCCCAACAAATGGATTTCATCAATTATAATCAGACTCACAGCCTGCAACCATAAGAGTTGGTATTATTAAGGCGAATTGAAGCTGATTCGTGTTGTTCATTGAGAGTTCAAATTACCTGAACGTAACTTCTAGTCTGCCAACTTCTGCTGATTCCATCCCACTTCTCGGGAGTCGTGACAATCACGTCGGATTCGATGATTGCTCGGATGTCAGGAGTCACGTCACCCGTTAGTTCCACAACTTTCTTTCCTAGTCGTCCTTGAAGTCGACGTTTCCAATCTGTCACGCGTTCCCGGACTAAAGCTTTTAGTGGCGCGATGTACACAACCTGCAAACACACACACACCTGTGTTATAGGGATGATTCCTTAATTAGAATGTTAATTAGAATCGAGAGGCTTGCCTTGGATCTTGGATACACTTTGAATACACGGAACATTGCCATTTCAGCTGCAATGGTTTTTCCACTTCCTAAATCACACACACAGTTTTGTTTAACAGTGTTGCATGTATGCGATTTAATTAATGCAGAAGGGTGTTACTTACCTGTAGGGGCTCCTACTAGACAATTAGTATCGGTGTGATAGAGACAATGAAAGATTTGCGTTTGAATGGGATTGAAGTAGGAGAATCTGTCGGAGTAGAGTAACTCGAATTGCATGTCTTTGAGGGAGGAAATGGGGAGAGGGTCGAGATCGAGGAGGTCTGTGTGCGGAGGATGCAACTCCGGAAGAATGAGGTGCTGGAAGGAGACTGGGACTGTGTTGACGCAGCCCAGAAGTCTGTCTGACATCACTCGGACGTAATATTGAGGAGGCAGGGGCTCCGTTATGGGAATCGTGAACACCAGTTCCTGAGGTTCTCGCCTCATCACCTAAAACAGCAATGTAACTTCAGTTGCAGACGCAGACTTGGTTTAGTTTAAACAGTTGATGAGTAGCTTATCTTACCTGTCGTCGAGTCATGAGGAAGTACTCGTGGTGGTAAATGTAGTTGGAGTTTGGATCTTCCACCCAAATCCAAAAACTCTCGGACACGTTCCCGTGAAACCTACGGAGTCAAAATTAGTCACACAGGTTGCTCTCACTTGCAAATGGATTTTCCAGGCGTGAAGCTATTAATAAACGTACCTGTCATTCCACTTGAAATCACCGACGATTGAGAGCTTCACTCTGAGCACATTGCGTGTGATTCTGAAAGTACAGAAGAGAAGACACGTGTTCAACAGACAAACAAAGGAATAAGTTGCGTGATGATGGAACTTGAACTTACGGCTGGATATTAACATCTAAATCTAAAAATGGGAACTCTTCTGCACATCGTTTAACAACAGGGCCCATCTTCGTGTGGTTAATCAGAGACCCAATTTCATCAGCTGACATTTCCCGAAGTGTTTCAATCGAAATGTTCTTCCTTTCTATCTTGTCTAGAATTTCATGACTCAGAATTTTGTGCTGCCGTATAGGATGGTTGTAATCCCACAGCTGTTGGTCCAGCATTAAACTGAACTCCAATAGACGACTGGCTAGAAGTGGATTATTCTGACGGAGCACAATTTCGAAAAATCCTCGGCAAATTCGAATTGCATTTTGAATGACGTATTGTTGATCTGACATGAGAGAAAAGCTCTTCATGAATCCTCGGCTAATGAATGTTTGGATGAGAATGTTGACTTTTCCGTGGACGTTTGCAGAGCCTCCCCAGACTTTGAGTGAGCAGTACTCCCTCACCATGTCGTCCATCTCGTCTAGTTCGTCGTCGCGCACTTTCACTTGCTCGAATTCACTGGATTTCGAAATCATCATGAGGATTTGGTCACGAGCCATCACGGGAAGGAGGTTTTCGTTGAAGGTCTCTATTGTGTCGTATTTTATGTAGAAGTGGCTTGCGGTTCGTCCGAGATCTGAAGAAGGATGCAAAGACTTAATTAGGTCATTAGATCGGTGTGAGCTAATTAGGGCGTCTGTTAATTAATACTAGGTTACCTGTGGAGTGGAGGTACTCTGTTCTTTCGTCGTATCTTATCATTTGTGCTTTCTCGAGATTTCTCGCAGCCTCTGTTATCAGTTCACGTCTTCTTATCATCAATGTAGGATCATCCTGTGATACAAATTTTGAATTAAGGAATTTATCACGAGTGATATAAACTGCCAGTTCAAAGTAGAATAGTTTACGTTAGCCTCCAGGTACTGCATTCCATACAACTGTGGATTTCGTCTCATTCGCACGAAGAGATAACTGTAGGTCAGCCATTCGACAGCTTCACTGATATTCGACACTGTCCCAAGAGCAACCTAATTACCCACAAGACAATTAATAATCTCGTCATTTGCTCACTAAATTAGTGCACACGAAGGGAACAATTAAGTGAAATACCTCAGCATTCAGATTATCAGCTAAGAACTTGATGAAACTGCTTTCAATGGGATATTGATTTGTTAGAAGGGACAAATAGTGAGCAAGTTTGTCGTGAGTCGTGATGATGGTTCCATGACCTTCCGTGTCGAACTGCGGACGCCCAGCACGACCGAATATCTGGAGGACATCCAGAATCCCCAGATCGACGAAGGTTCCTTGTTTGGCATCGTAAATCTCAGTCCCCTTAATTATCACAGCGTGGGCAGGAAGATTGACACCCCATGCGAGACTGGAAGGTTTGAAAATCACACATTGTATTTTGATGGACGCCAAAACAGTTTAGCTTGTATGTAAATGTGAGACTCACGTGGCAGTGCAGCACAAGACACGAACCATTCCATCACTGAACAGCTTCTCTATCATGTTCCTACGATATTTTAAATTGGTTATAATCTGGAGCTGAATAAGTAAGGTCAGTTGTGTAGCTCAAGCGTTTAAGGTTGCTTACCGGTCACTTCTGAGGAGTCCAGCATGATGACACGAAAATCCATTCGAAAAAAGCTCAGCTAACTTTTTGTTTCGTGATCTTTCGAGAGCTTTAAGAGCTTTTCCATAATCACCTGAGTTCTCATCACTCGTTTTAAATCTGAAGGTGTCCAAGTCACCTTTCTTCATTGCTAATTCGATTAAGGCCTCTGCGGTTTTCACAGTTGCGTTTCTTGCGTGCACAAACACCATCACCTACAACAATTAACACCGCATTTCAGTTTCACAACACGGGGACAATGGGGAGGTTAATTTAATTGGTGGAGGCAATTTACCTGATGACCTCGCGAAACCATTTCGAAAACTTTGTCGTAACAACACGCTTCCATCTGTCGATTCTGTTCTAGAATGCTGAGAGCCTTCACTCCGATGAAAGTCTGTCCCAATGGAACAGGTCGAAATCGAGAGTCGAAATAAAATAATCCAACTCGCAGGCTGACGCGTAAAAATCGCGCGACATCGACGTAATTAGGGAGAGTTGCAGATAAGCCAACAATCCTGATCATTCGTTGAGAAGATTCGACCTGTCGAAGTGTTCTGGCGACCAAAGATTCGACAACAGGTCCTCTGTCTCCATGAAGAAGATGGACTTCATCAATAATAAGCAGCTTCACAATCTGAGCGAGAGCGATGTCGCCTGTCGACTTCCGTGTGACGACGTCCCACTTTTCTGGAGTGGTCACCAGCATTTGAGTCTGAGCAATCTCAGATTTCGACAGCTGCATGTCTCCAGTCAGTTCTCGCACACTCACGCCCAACGGAGCTAATCTTTTAGAAAAGTTTGCAGTCATTTCGGCAGCTAAAGCCTTCATGGGGGCGACATAGACGATCTGAAGAGAGTGTTTAATTAATTAGCATTGAGTCTAATTAAAACGTGTAATTAATTAATATGCATAGTCTCAATACCTTAAACTGGTCCTTCTTTATCACACCACCCTCAATGTGGTTCTGAATGCAGTGGAGAACTGCAAGTAGGGCGATGTTAGTCTTACCCGCACCTGAAAACAGTTCAAATTGTTTTCTGTCAGAAATGCTCGTTGTTTTTATGGTTAAGTTCTTATGCGAAGTCTTACTCACCTGTTGGAGCACAAATGAGTAGATTTTCATTCGTCTTGTAGGCAGTCTCAAAGACGAGAGATTGGATTCTGTTGAGGTTTTTGATTCCTCTAAAAACTTGTTGTGCCACGGGATCCAAAGAGGAGATTTGGATGAGCTCTCGTTTGGCAGCAGCCGCAGGAACTTGTGCTTTCGCAGCTGGAATTGAAATCTCCTCGCACTCTTGCTTATCTTTCCTCGACGCACTTTCAGGTAACACCATTTTGACTCCAGAAATGTATCCAGCACTCTGCTTGGCTTCTGCAAAGCTGTCGTAAACGTTTGGCAGGTCTCCTGGAGCGAATTCCGGTCCGTACGATCCCTGGAGAGTTCTTCCTGACTTTTGCATTCTACTTATCATCGCGTTTCCTGCTTGCAGCTCCGCTTCGTACGAACTGGAGCCAAAGTCTTCGCCCTTCTTTAACGCTTTCTTCTCTTCTTTCCGATAAACTTTCTCGAGATACTTTTCTCCTGCTGACTGGACCTTCACTCCGATCACAGGATGCGCTTGGGAAGAATTACTAGATTTCACGTGGTTCCTCACAGCTTGAGCAACTGCATTATCTTTGTGCAGATTTCGCAGGATAGCGCCTCGGTTGCTCAGGATAGACATAATCAACTCCACTTTTTCGAAACCCAGCAGGTCGAATAAATGCTCTTGGATGTGATCGTTTCCTTTATCGGAGTCTATAGTCCCAATCACAGCATCCAACACGTCTTCATTTCCGATGAGTTGTAGCAAATGAGACCTGTCCCAAGTTGTAGTTAAACTCGAAGAACCCGGCTTTTCGGACTGACTGAAGGACGAAGGTTCTTGGAACGACGAGAAGTCTTGATTAAATAAGTCTGTCACTTTGTCTTCTTCTGAACGAGCGAATCCGTTTTGACAAATACTGTGGACATCCAAAAGTTGTACGCCACTCACGTCGGCGTCCTCAGGGTCAGGAATCAAGGCTGCCTCGATCTTTTCGCTGTTAAACTTAGTGAAGGGAAACATTTCGACATTGTCGTCTTTAGTTGAACTTCCATCGTGATCATTCTTCGCCCCATTTTGAGATGATAAGCCTTGAAAAGTCTTGAGTGTTTCGACGAATGTCTGCAGTTGACGACAGGTGCTGTGGTCGAGGTGTTTGACAACCGCGTGGAATGCCTGACTCGACCGAATGGTTAAGGAAGGATCGAGGTTTCCCAAGTAGCTTCGGATGTCTGAAACTAATTGTCTACTTGGACAAGATGGCTTGAACTCGAACTCGTCGTAGTTTCTGATGAAACAGGAGAAAACTGTTAGAGCAACTTCATCCGTCTTTCGCTGGAACTCTGTCGTTGGAATTTCCAACTTGGAACTGATGTCTTTGGCGATTTGGTGGAACTTGGCGCAATCTTTGGCGACTTCTTCCTGCAGGGATGACGGGAGGTTAGCCACAATGAGGTCTCTTACTTCCAACCAGTCGCTGGCCCTGCAAGTGCAAATCAAAAGTCAATAAGATAATTTTCCTGAATGCCTTTCCACTTTTGAATCGTATTTTCCCTACTGTTTCTTGTTTCGGTTGAGTCTCGACTTGCGGTACTCGTTGACAGCGAAGCCATGTTGTTGATTGGCCACTAAGGAACTGAACTGTTGTAGCTTTACTTTCTTGTCCTTTTCTGTGGCACTGGCTAAGAACTGCGACCATCTCGGAGGATCCAAGACTGATGACCGCAGAGCAGCCGTTGAGGACGGCATCCCCTTCCTTCACGTCCTGCGTCCTTTCCTTCGTTCCCAATTCCCAACGTCTCTGCACCACCTAAAAATCTACAATCATTACTTGGAACTTGTCATTCACAACGTTTCATTTCAGCAACCAATTCTTGTGTTAACTCCCCCGAATTATTATTTCAACTTAACATCAACACACACCACTTTAATTAGCTTCAGGTTACACATTTTTAATGAGTAATTAATTGTCTAACTGAGAATACACGAACTCACCCTGGCTTCTTTAATGTGTAGTTGTTCAACGTTGAGATTCCACAGGTCGGAGGCAGATGTTTCGAAATGTCAAATTCTGTGGATCTCCACTTGTCGCAGACACAGGTTACGTTTGACTTTGGCTGCAGACATCCACTCCCGGCGACACTCGCACTCTTCCCGGGGCTCATTGAGACTTTGAGACTTCCAGAGATGCACACACTGGACAACTCTCCTTCATTGTCCAGTCTTAATTCCTTCAATTGATTGATGGACATAGTTATGACGGAATGAGACCTTCAGGTATCACTGATCACATCGTGGAATGTTAATTTACAGATGGAAAGAAAACGTGCTGACGAGTAAGTTACCAATGTCCAAAAATGACTTTATTTATCAGACTTACCATCAGTTCCATGAGTTTACTACAGACTACATAGACTTTCGAAAGATAACGTTTAGGTTTAATGATGACTGCATTCAAAATATTTCTTTGTTGGCCTCCAGAGCCTCGGTTATTTAATGATAAACCTGGCTGCGTTTGATTTGAAGTCAAAGTTGATGTTGGAGGTTGACTTATCACTTTGGCAGTAAATAACCGAAGTTTGTAATGAAATATTTTGAAAACCTCTACTAATTGCACTCGTCTACTAAAAGAGGAACCTGCGAGGAGATTAGTGTTAAGAAGGCAGGGAAGCACCTTCTGGTTTGTAAAATCCTCGACACCGTTCATTGTAGATTTTGAGTGATCTGCCACGAATGATTTCTTCAACTCCGATTTGTGTCTGCAGCTCGCGTAACTGGAGATTCAAAATTCAAAAGAAAAGGATCGATTATTTGTTTATCAACTGCTGCTGCTGCTGCTTTAAAAGTGGTTAGCTGAATACCTTCATCTGTTCATTTCGAAGTTGCTTGATGACTTGAATGTCATTTGGTGAGGTAGCCTTCTGTTCCTTGAGCTTTTGTAGATTGTCTGCTGCCAATCCAAGGCATTGGTGCAGCGCTGACTCCCGATGATTGTAGCTTTCTACCAGCTTAGAAATCAGAATCAGTTAATCAGTTGATTTCCTGAACTAATTGAAATTATGAGTTTTGGTAATAAGTATAAAAAACCTTAGTGAACAAATCTCTGCAAGTGGCAGCTGCATCGACTTTGGAGGAAAATGAAGCGGTTGGAATCGTCGTGTTTAATTCCTGCACTATTTTGTCATCCACTATTCTCATTTCCTTCAGCAAATCCTGCAGAATTCAAATTAAGTATTTAATGACTGAAGAGGTTGAATCATTGAATGATATAATTGAAGAATATATTCCTAATTCTATTTACTACTACACACATAGCGGAGAGGAGCTTACCAAGAATTCGCCGATATCGGAGCACACGGACATCCTAAGATTATCAGGATTATCTTATCGAGAAGAAAATAAGAAGAAGAAGAAGATGAAGGAGATGATGATTGGAAGTCAGGAGGAGACTGGTGGATCTTATGGAGCGCAGCATGGCACTCCGTAATCCATCCATCCTCGTCATTCCCACCACCACAAAACAACAACAACAACACCGGCCGGCTCTTGCAAATCTATTTAATTCCTCCAGGTAATTAACTTCCACCTACAATTTAAAAATCCATCAATTATTGGACATCTTCAGGGCATTCTTTGACTTATTGCTGCTTTTGACGTGAGTTGCGTTAGAAAATGTCGCTGCCTGCAGCATGCTGCACTCTTCCACCGGTGGAGTCGAATTATGTCCCCAAAGGGACTGAGTCCAGTTTGGACGGAGGCCTTGTGGTGTACGAAACTGGAGCTAAGGATTCCGAGCGGCTTCTCATTTGCGTCTACGATATCTTCGGATTTCACCCGAATACGAAGCAGTTCTGCGACAAGTTGGGGTCAACCGGGTTTCGTGTCGTTATGCCGGACTTCTTCAGGGGAAATCCTTTCCTGCTCGAAAACTTCCCTCTCAAAGAGTAATTGAGTTTTGGGTTCAAAATTTACGGTCGCTTAATAATGAGCTAATGAGTTTTGTTTCTTGTTGGCAGTTCGTCGGAGATAATGAATTTCGTGGGAACGACAGGGTCGTGGGAGAATGTCGTGAAGAAAGATCTGGAACAGTTGATTGGACTTCACAAGGCTGGTGGAGTGAAGAAGATCGGAATATTCGGATTCTGCTGGGGAGGAAAGATGTGTGTGAATTCTGCTGACGAGTTGTCGAGCGACGTTGGAGCTGCAGTGTTGATCCACCCGGCATTTGTTTCCACGGAGGATGCAGATCGTGTCAAGATCCCAACTTTCGTGGTTCCCAGTAAAGATGAAGCGGACTTTGTAAAGCAGAAATACTTTTTTATTTATGCGGATTGGTTTTAGCTATTTGCAGTCTGTTTGAAGTTTGAATGATGATGTGCAGGTTCCATTTTACGAGAAGCTGAAGACGCGGTTTTCTGAGGGACAATGTGGACACCAGCGGTTTGAGGATATGCATCACGGGTTCGCTGCAGCTCGTGGGAATCTGGAAGATGATCTGAACAGACAGCGAGTGGATGAAGCCCTGAAGCTCGTGCATGGATTCTTTGCTAACAACTTGGCCTTGTAATTGTCATGTGAAAGTGCTCGGAAATAAATGTCAGACTTTCATCATCTCTCATCTATATTATGTGTAATGTGTATCGTATCACTCGTAGTCAGTTTAGCAAAGTAAATAACTGCAAATGACAGTAGTGTGGGTGTGTATCAAAAGGTATTGTGTATTTCATAATGAGAATATATAAGATTAGTTGAAGAGGAAAGACTCAAATCATCGCTGCTCGTTCCTCTGTGATATTCTTGCTTCCGTTTCCTGCAGCTGTTGACCTTCCAGCGTCAATTACGATTCCCCCAACGACGGTGTCTTTGAACCGACTTCCTCGGCCGGAAATTCTGGACGCAGCGGAGGCTAAAATCTTCCGCACTTCTTCGATGGGCATCTTTTCCAGCTCTGCAGCAGTCATCGCGGAGTCTGGAGCCATCGGGTGATTATGTTCTGATAAAATCCAAGACTCGATCTTGGGCAGCCTTCTTCCGATTATTGTTTGGATCTCTTTTTGAATGACGTGACAGAAGTCTGTGAGTGGCTGTAGAAGATCAGTTTAATTAATGAAGAGATTTAATTGGTCTCATTCATTGGATGAAGCTCATTGTTAAATGTTTGCTGTTCGTACCAAATCATTGTCATCGTATCCAAATGGATTTTCGATTTCCCAGCCGATCCCGAGGATTCCGAGGAGAGCAAAGCTGGCAAGAGTGACGGCTGGAACGGCAAACCATTCGAGTTGGAAGACAAGTTGGTAAGGAAGGGCCAAAAGGTAGAGCCAAACTGCCTGGTGAAGATGAACGGAGTAGGCGAGAGGAATTGGAGTTCTGAGGATTCTTTCGAAACTGGTGAGGCAGTCGACGAGAGAAGTGAGAGCTGGAAAACAAAAGGTAAGAAGCAATTGAATTATGGCAACTACCAAGTGCATTTTTATGCGTGTCCATTTGAACACATTGGACACATATCTTGAGGTAAATCGTTACTAATGATAAATGTACGGGAGAAGACGGAGGAGAGCAGGTTTCAAGTTTTCTTTTGATGGGGGCAGGAGGAGAGGAATCCACACAAAAAGGCAAAAGAGAATAAATCAAATCGAAGTTAATCTTCCAGGAAAAATTAACGCAGATTTGGTAGGTCCAACTTTTATTGGTGGACTCGACGGCTCACTTGTCTCTTCTCTCTGCTCACCTTCATTAGAGATGGAAATTTTATTCCATGCGAAACACTCAAACTTCTCCTGGACAAGTTTTTACTTTTTACTCACAACTGAGGAGTGAAGATGAAACTTTTATTGTGGCTTTTGAAGTTGTTTCGTTCGTTTGGTAGCTACGAATTGCAAATGCAAATTGCAGTGTCTCAGTAGCAATGCCAAATATGCCAATACTTAAGTATATTCTCAGTGTGTATTATTATAAGTCAATTGGTGAGTGCTTGCTTGCAGAAAAATGCAACAAACTTGAATGATAGTCGCAATTCACGTATTCACGTTGCATTCTGGACTGTGGTCGTGTGATTTCTCACCTCCATGTGAAAACTCGATTACAGCCATAACAGATTGTATTTGTAGTGCTTAAGTGCTTAGGTGAGACTGCTGTTCGTTTAAGATGCTGCGCATACGAATATGACAGTCAACAAGGAGTAAGAAACAAAGTGATTGTGGCAAAAACTCGTTTCGTGGAAAAGTTCTCTTAGGTTCGGATAGTAGATGCGGTTGTAAAGCATGAAACAAGTTTCTCTT
>JAQGAD010001818.1:0-16791 GCA_034696625.1 Isotomurus palustris | reverse complement strand
TGTTGTTGTCTATTTCAATAAACTCTCGTGTGTTTTTCGGCCGTTAATATTTGCTTTTTCCGTTTTATCACTTATCTCTCTCAAATAAATTCCTACCGTAGTCTCCTCTATATCTCTCCTCTCCCTCAAGTGTTATTTCATGCATCACAAATAGAGAAAGAATTTTCCCTCTTACTCCATTTATTTCTTCATCTCTGAGTGAGCATATTACCCAGTGTAATCATTATTATTAGGCACATTCACACATTTCTACTCAAAGAGCTTTCATCTCTCATCTGCTGCTGTGTGGTATAATAACACGGTACATCAACTCCTAAAAACTACTAACCGTACGACGTTCACTACAAAGTACAAATACTTATATGGTCTATTAGGTTTTTACTCTCCGTTCTTCTTCTAAAAACTCTCTAAACTCTTCCATCGGTTCTTTTAAAGATGTCTTGAGCAAGGCACTTGAAAAAAGACTGTAGCAAAAAAGAAACACTTCTTTCTACAGACACAACATACACACACAGGTTCTCAGGGAGTACGAAAGAAGCAAGCAGTGGGAAGGGACAAGATGTTGAATGTTGAACGCTGGAAGTTGAAGAATCCCAGTTATTTCATCTCTTTTTCTTATGCTTTCATTCAAACTCTTTCTCTCTCACACCCTTAAAGTTCCCATTACGTAAAAGATTGCATCACGAACTGGGGACGATGTGCTTCAGCAGCTTCTTTAGTCTCGTGGAAGAATGGCTAAGGTGTTTTTGCCCGTAGAGAATACAGAGATCGAGCGGAGACTCTGTACGAGAATGGAGACATCATCCATAAGGATAAGTTTATGTAAGGAGATGGAAACTACATACGGAACGTATCGAGAGCAGAGAATATACATAAGCTGCTGATGATGATATTCAGAAGAAGGGAAGACTCAAAGAGAAGAACGGATTCCTTGGATGGAATGGAATTTGAAAATTTTACGATGACATTTATGCAAACGAAATCCTGCAGCATGAGTAAAATGCTTAAGTAAACAATATGCCACTTCAATAAGGGACACAAGAAGAAGAAGCAGTTCTACCGAAGAGACGATGATGATGACTCCACACCACACACACTACAAGTACAAACTATAAAGTGTGAAGGGGAGAGAGAGAGAAAGTCCAAATTCTGTCTCCCACACACAAACTCCCATACAGTCAACATTGTGTGTTTGTACTTTGAACGTCTTACACACAATGGTGAATGGGTAGGGGTCTGGTTGTAATGATAATAGTAATAACTCCATTCTTTAAGCAAAGTTGAGTCAGATGGTTCACACTTACCTCTTCTTAAAGTCATTGTTCGTGAACCCTCCATGGAACTGAGACCATTACAAGTCGCATCTCCAGACTGAGCCACATGGTAAATCTGCTCTGAATTCGATGCATTGTGATTGTGTAGACGGAAATGGTCTCCTCCCGTTCCTCCACCACCGTGGCCATGGGATTTGCCTCCTCCGTGCGAATTATGGCTTGGATTTAGATGTCCAAACGAAGATATCCCGTCTCCCCTTCCAAAGCCGAAGCTTCCTGGGTGCTTCGTTCTCTCGTAAACGAAGCATCTGAATCTATCCTCGTAAGAAGCGTGGTGTGTGTATTGAATTAAGCCTAAGAAGTATCGAGATGACCCTTCTTTCCAAGAAGCTAAGCATTGCAGCTCTTCCACTGTGAGCAAAAACGAGATACACACGCAAGAATAAATTCACACGTATGAAATACATTCGGAAGAGTCCCAGTTTACGACACAAAAAAACTTGGTCAACTTATAAAAGAAGAAGTACAAAAGGGTTTCTGCGAAAATGCATCTATAGAATAGCGGAGAGAGGGTAGGAAATAATGGATGAATGTTAAGATGGCTGGAAGAATTACCTGAGCTTTCACTCTTAGGGACATCAGGACAGGCTTGGTAATTGAAAACGAGTCTAGAGGATTTGGTACAAGAGTCTAAGGTGGACACGGGATCGTTACATGTCCCGTAGCCCCGGTTGTAGCTGACAGTGAACTGCCCTTTAAAGGGACATTCTATAGGCACTGCGTCTACTCTGAACATGTCAAAGAGGTAAGCATCTCCAGTGATTGTTGAGCAAATGGTTTGTAATGATTTCTTCTCTGGAGTGCAGTAAGCTAAATAAACACAAAGTGGGTTAAAAAAGTAAGTCTTCATACGTTTATGTTACCCTATGAGAGTAATGCAATGATTTCAGTAGATTTTTAATTACTTTCTTTATACTGCAGGACATTTCGGTGTTTTTCATTAAACACTAAGCAAGTGTAGCAGCTACGACGCCTGGAAATTGAAAATTGTATTTATTATAGAAATAATCATAGTCAGATTGAATTCGGGCCTTTAGCAGATGAATCTTACTCATCGTAAACGAGATACTTCTCGCCTTCCTTCTCAATACAGTGTCCCTTTTTACTCATCGTGTTCCTGCTTATGGTGATGGCATGATGAACTCCAGACTGGAACCAAGTTCCCCGAAAGGACTCTGGGAAATGGCATCTTCCTCCTGAAATGAATAAACGATGGATTGACTTGAAATTGTCTTTAGACAGGTTTATATCAAAGATTCATTCTCATTCGAAGGAAGGAACCTCACTTCTATCCACATCCACCTCATTACTTCGTCTAAACGCATCCATCATTGTCTCTATTCATGCGTATGCAATAATAATCGGACTTCTTCGCTCTCTCTCGTCTCTCTCTCTCTCTCCCAACTCCCAACTAAGTTCTTCCCAGTCTCTTTATACCAAACTTTTCCCATTTTTTCGCTTCTCCTTCCCAAGATATAATTACAAAGATTTTTATGTCCCTCCAAGCTCTCAATTCTTTTCTGAATGTCGTAAACTAGACAGACGTAGGACTTGTCTCGAATCTAAGATCTCCCAGCAGCAAACTTCCTTCTAGATTCTAGAAGGCTTCTCGACGAATCTCCAGTCTCTCCAAATACCAAGAAAAGATGACGAACGACACGTCAACAAGGCAGTGCAGTACAAACACTTTTCCATACACACAACCTTTATTATTATTACATTTCTTCTGGTCCAAAAAAGAATCTCATCTGAGTCAAAGTCCAAGCTGTCCTCTATCTCCCTGTAGCCTGTAGATTGAATCCTGTTGTCCAAAATTGTCTTGTACACTTGTATGTCACCCTTCGTCAATCTACTTCTGCTCTGTCCATACAAAACCCTCAGATACTTTTTTTCTCCCCTCTCTCTATACAACAAACTGCTTGCATTATAACTTCTTCTCTTAAACTCTTGATGATACTCCCACCCAAAAGAGAGTAGTGCTCTCGTTATTGAATGGAAGAAATATTGTGTGTGCCGTGCTTCTTATCTACTTTCCGAACGAACTTCATTCGTGGTCAGTTTGTCCTCAAGAGTTCAAGAGCGAATGAATGTATCAATTCGAGTTGTGCAAGAAGCACAAGATTCAATTAAAATCAATCGGACAGACAACAAATACACACACGAGAACTTTTGACAGAACTGTCACTCTCCCTTCCTATTTGTAAGCTGTAAGTGTAGCAGCAGCAGCAGCAGCAACTCCTCGTTCAACTATTTAAGTCTCTTCAGAGATAATTGCTCTTCTTGATTTCTCATGTGTATAGCAGATAGAATGTCTCTCATATATATATTCTCTTGTGTGTGTGTCTGTGTGTCTACTCATCTTCGGAAGTTCGTGTGAGGCAGAATCACTACATTGCTAACATTCAAACATTCATCAACACATTGTAAATAAACTGTTTCCAGTGATGAGTGAGAAATGAGCAGAATGTAATTTACTCGGCAATATGTTTGCATTGAGCTTGTCTTTTCCATTCTAGTCTTGCGAGTCTCTTGAATATTTCAAGACCAACTGAGAGAGAGAGATCTCATCTCGTCATCATGAGACTGGAAAAGAGTCTTTTGTCTTCAACTTCTGCTGGAGAGTTTTAGTTGGCTACTTGTGCACTTCCCTAAACTTGCATGTGTGTATCGTTGTACAAATATACTTCCTCAGTTCTCCAGCTTGAGAGAGATGTGAGAGAGTCTCATCCTTCCAAGCATTTCGTTTGCGATGCAACGCATGAACACGCACTTTTCCCAAGTGCCATGTCATGTGTTCTAAACTCTTTCTGGACTTGGGGCGATCATGATGATGATCAGGCAGAGGATCAAATCCGTCCTTACACATCTGATGCTCCAAAGCGATAATAATAAGCTCTCTGTTTCACAGCACACAACTGTACAATATAATACAACCAACCAAGACATACACTCTTTCTCTCTCTCTCTACTCTTTACATGGCTTGGAGAAGGATCAAGTAAGCTTATTATGACAACTTGATTACTTGTCATTGTCATGTCACGCCAGTGTCACGTCAAAGTCCTTTCTCCAAGAGATTACATCGGAAAATACCTCCAAAAAACTTATTTTAGGGTGGTTCGATAGTAAAAGTAAAACTATCAATTCCACTTGGCGTGTATCATGCCTTTTACTTAGCGTAGATCCTTTTTTACTCCACACAGATGAAGGAGAAATGAAAGGTACCACCAAACAAATGAATTCCACCGAGTCAATAAAACTTGTCTGTGCAAAAAACTCACTCACACCACACACAAAAATACAACCCAACCGAAAAAAACCCGAAACCCAGAATCTACGCAGCCTTAAACTATTCCCAGCTCTATATATCCCACCAAACCATCAATAGATTTTCCCTTAATTCCCAAAAACTGTCTCGTTCAGCAAAATTCCCAAAGTTAGCAGTGCGTAACATAGAAAAATACACAAGAATATTTCTACAGATCGAAAAACTATTCTGATGGGTTTTTTATGAGTCTCCTTTCAAAGAAAACTGCGTTCATTACGCTAGAATTCTAGAATAACAAAGTTTCATATATAAAGTTCCCCACAATTTTTCTATTTGCAGTGAATCTTGTGGAAAAATGTTAGTTTTTATCCTTTGAAGCAACTCTCACAGTATGAGATCCGCGTAATGCAATCCGAATCCACATGGACATTAAGCCTTAATCCTTCTAATACCCCTTGTACCGAATTGACCATCTCAATCCCCATTTAATGAGCTCGATTGTCACGATCGTGTAATCTTTTCAATGGATAAAGTTTCATTTCATCTCCCATCTCCTCTCCTTCTGAGATATATACGGCCAAGTAGAATTCTATTGGTGATGCTTCGAGTTAACTACACAAGAAGCTCGTCGGCTAGACACTTGCTTGCATGTTCTATGTTCTATGTGGTAACATCACACTGATCCTGATTCTCATCTTTATTCCCATGGGTGTTGAATCCCGGACTAATGGGCTCTTCTTATTTCTTCTCCATATTAGTCTAACGAACTAACAAGGCTATCGTTTTAAACTCTTTCAATTTCAAAGGCAGATAAAGCTTTTAAAGAAGACTTCACCAGAAGTCATCTCATTTGACTTTCATCTCCCGTACGAGAATAACCACTTTACTTGAACATTCCCGAGGTATGTCCATCTCCAATGACTTGCCACTTCTTCTTCTTCTTCTTCCTAACTTCCTCCATGAACACTGACAAAACTTCTTGTACATTAGATAACACGTTAATAAACCCATCGCACAAAATCCTCAGCACTTCAGTAGTTAGTAGTGGTAGAAGTTGTCCAAAATAATAATGAGCTGCTTTACACCCAACTTCCACTCCTTTCTACTCGCTTTCTACTCCACCCACAAGTCAATCCCATTCTTGTAAGTAATTACAAAGGATTATTCTCACGTGTCCAGAAGGATTTGTGAAGAAATGCATTTATTTTTCTGTCCAATTTTGGACTCTGTTTACTTGGAAGTAATGAAGAATACATAAAAGTTCTTCCTTATCCAGCGAAAAGTGAATAATTTAGATGAGGAAGTGGTGTAAATCCTAATCAATAAGATGGATACGGGCTTTTTATGCTCCTTTCCCTACGAGCTTGAGTAGGTGTAATGGTAAACTAAATAATTGTCTGTACACATCAACCTGTGGTGGAGGTCGGGTTGGGTCAAATTAACGAGACTCCAATAAGTCAGATTCAAATGAACTACTAACGACGTACCAACACACGTACGCCTGTACATATATCCGTGTTCACTCCCCCTCACATTACACATTACATTCTCCCTTATAATTGTTACTTCATCATCGGAAGCAAAAAGCTCCCTGACATTCAGAGATGCAGATGCAACTGATGCAATCACTCCTTTGTGTGGGTAACTTTACCAATTATCTCTTTTACTGCTAAGGGACACGTATGTACGCTTGGTGAACACTGAACAGTCTGCCCTGCCTGTGTGGAAAGCTAGTGGAAAGACAAAGTTCATTATGCATGCATGAACAATGTTCCATTAAAATTAAGGGAAGATGAGTTGTGTGGTGAAGTTGTTACTTGTTCCGAATTGCACGTTCATTTATTAAATTTTCGAAAGTGAAACCGGTTTCTCCCCAAAATAATGTCTTGGGAAGCCACAACTACACACAATGATGGTCCATTCTCCATACCGTCCTGTCAACCAGCCGACGACGAACCCTCTCCAAAGCATCCCTTTCAAGTTTAATCACAGAAGGGATTACTGATTACTCACTGGAGATAATTGAATTTGGATAGATGAACCATTGCACAAAGTTACGAAATCGTTCCTCCACAACAGCAGAACTCCAGTAAAGTACTTTCCACTGCTGATGCTCCCTTGTCATGTCACCCAGCCTTATTATTGCCTCATTGCTTCATCCAGCCATAAACGAGCTCTACTGCCTCCTCCCACTCTTCAAAGTTGTACTTGAACTTCGTTAACTTAATTCTGAAGAAGGCTTGTCGGAATGTGCATCTTTTTGGCTGAGTGAGTTCCTAACTTGTACCTCAAAATTATAGCTCTCCATCACTATGATCAACTTGTCCCATTACATCATTAAAATTGAGGTTTCCTCCATAAGTATATCAAGAACAGAGACAGCTCTCTGCAATTCCTAAGGTTTCCAGCGATATGAACAAGAAGTAGTCAATGTCATCATTAGAATCATTACTAGATTTTGTTTAAAAGAGTAGGAAACGCAGTATATATGTAATATTATAGAAGTCACAAGTGCACACAAGGAGGAAGGAAACATTATGATTTCCCATGCTGACTAACTATTACACAGAGAGGAGACCCGAAGGAGCTTAAACCACGTAAGGGAACCTAAAACAAGCTTATTAATTCTCGTGCATGATTGCCTTTAAGGGAAATTGGCTGGAGAGAGGAGTGCAAACGACAGCCAGCAAGGTTTATTGGCTGCCTTTTGCTTTCTCAAGTAAAGATATGGAGATGAGTTATGCCCTAATGTGTAATTATTATCTTGGGAAGACGAACTACACTACCCATACCTATAGAAGTATACCTCCTAGAATCCTAGAATCCTACTAGTAATCGTTATCATTATTAATATTCTTACCACGGGCTTCTGCAGTTGCTCCGTCCAAGTTTGAGGAGGATAATGAGGCGGGCGAGAAAGTATGATCATCTAAATTGGGATCGGGAAGCAATGACTCTCCTGTCTCACTTATGGCCAAAAGAAAAGTGAGGATGATCCCGAGCAGGGAGATTTTTTCACACTCCAGTCTTCCTCCCATCTTTCTTCCTTGATTACCTGGAAGGGACCAAAAACATTTATTTAATTACTTCTCTCCAGCATATGCCAAATTAGCGAGGAGATTGGTTTCTGCCCAGTAGGAGACAATAAATTACACGGGGATCCTCAAAATAATTACTCAAGGAGAGTTAGTTTATCCAATGCAGAAGAAGTGGAGAGAGAGAGAGAGTACATACGTAGGCTACTACCACAGACACTCAGACCGACTCTCGGGTAATTTCTCTGTGAACACTTTAATTTAAAACAAAAGAGAAACTGGAGCTTTTTGCAATCAGTAGACAATAGAATGAGCAATCCTTTTGTTCTTTGATAAGAAGAGACCTCATGTTGTGTTTAGTTTGGTGTGTCTTCTCTCTCTCTCCGATCTCCGTCCGTGAGTATCAATAGTTCTAGATTCTAGAGACTTAGAATAGTTGTAGTAGTAGCCTTCTACTTTTAATACTTCATTTCTCCCAAACTAATCATCCAACTGTGTAGCATCTCTTTCATGGTATTGTGTGGCTCTCGATAATAAGTCTAACCATCAAATCATCGTCCTTCGTTCTTATCATCAAAGTACAAAGGATTAGCAGCTGGAAGGATTGGTTTGACGAAGTAATAATTTTCATAATAATTTAAGCCTCTCTTCCTTCTGCCATCTCCTCTCTGAATTGGGAAACCAACAGCCAACAACCGACTTGTATGAAATCTAGAAGTACTTCTGCCTTTCTCAGCTATCTCAGGATTGTCTGTGTGTCTACGTAAAATATATAGCGGCCTTGATAGCTTTTGCTTGGAACTATCGATTCCTAGAGAAGGTTATAAGGAACAAAAGGAAATTCCAGGTTGGTCCATTGCGACATTGTGAGCCTTCTAATATCGACTTTCCTCCTTAGGCCATACCAATAATGGTATTCACAGAGATTATTACTCCAGCAGGAAGAGCCTAGAGAACAGAACACACCGGTGGTTGGTAGTACAGTGAAAGCTTAAACATTATACGCAAGCATTGTACTAACCTACTTGAAGAGTATTAATATTAAGATCAGCTCCAGCTCGAGGTATTCACGAATAGTTGCATTATTTCATCTACTTTCACTCTACTTTTGGTAGAAAAGCCTGTGGATTCCATTTGATACTCTAGCCGTCTTTATTGCTTTAGAAATCAATCTTCCTTCTGTACAAGAATGGAAGTGGAATCAATTCTACTGCTTCTGCCATAATAATACAGAGAGAGAGAGAGCACAGATAGGCCTTAGGATAAGCTACTTTCTGTAGAATAGGAATTTTCAATTGTATCATTTTATTTATACCTCTGGATGCCTACTTTTGATTCCACGAACTTTCAATCTCAATTCTCTATCCTTCTCTCTCTCTCTCTTTCAGCAATACCAACCTAAAGTTGTACATTCATTTCGAAGAACAAAACGGAAGAGGCAACTGTGGAGACCTAAGTGAATAATTACAAAAGTTTTACAGGCACAGAACAGTACACAGTTACACAGTATCCTCGCAAGTTAATTAGTTATCGATCAACGAACACATACACACGACAAAAGCTCACTCTCACTCTCACTATACGAACTCATCATTGCGATTCAATATCACACAAAGTTTTTCCTCGCTCGACTTACTTGTCATTCTTAATGGGAACACAGATATATCATTTTTATTTCCTCCCGTAACTTCACTTTCGGGGTAATCAACTCATCAGACTTCCTTTAACTAATGAATCAATGAGTAGTGTTCGCAATCACTAGTTACTTTCACCATTAACTTGCAGTTATTTGGTTATTTCCTGTTGTTACGCAAGGGGACTTCGTGTGGGCAAACCCAAAATACCAACCCCAACTAAATACAATTCAACCCTTTCTGAAGACTGACACATCCATTTCCAACGGGTGTTGAGAGTTGAGCTGTTGATCCAAAGATAAGATAAGAACATGATGCCTGAATCAAACAGTTACCACCCTCGTAGTCATTTCATATTATCACGCGTATCATAATAATAATGTACACAATTCTTATTCAACACGAAGCAATAAAATTAAAGTACAACCGATCAACTGTGAGCAGTGTGAAGGTCTTGGCAGCTACGACGAACATAATGACACTCTTCTGCCACTGACTAAATAACGGATGATGATGGAAGTGGCTGTCGAAAAGAAGATAAGAAAAAGTTTCCAGCATTACTTAAGCCGTAAGCAACCGACCACCACAAAATTACAAAGTTACAAAGTTTCCAGCATGAAGAAGACGGAGACGGAAGATGATGTGAAATTAGTTTGATACATTTTACCACTTATCTCTTTCATATCTGCCCTACCATAAGGTGCTTGTTTGTTAAGAACAATCAGCCTAGTCACCACCACACCACCAAGAAGAAAGATTGTAATTCATGAACCATCTCACGCAGAAGAAGGGATTTGTATCTAATTTTGTGTAACTTTGTTTCTAATATAAAAGTAGCAGATGCAGTAGTACTTATGCTTATGCATACACAGAATATACGAAGCTTAGGAATAACTTAAACTCTCTCCCTTAGTTAACTCTCCAGGGCAGTTTTTTCATCGACACAGAGTAAACCCTCAAAACTTAGGAAATAGCGTTGCTACTGCAGTTAATACTTTATACTGCACATTTGCATCCCTCAACTGTGTGGAAAAGAGTGAGTGACTCCACTTGAGTAATTATTATTGCTCACCAACTGAAACTTAATTTGTTTTGTTCAAGTTTGTTAAGTGTCAGTCATTGGAGTGATGAAAGTTGGAATATAAGAAGAAGCAGAAGCTGGGAAGGAATGTATTTTAATATTCAACTGTGAAGTAATATGCCTTTGGCTAGTATGAGAAGCTCCACGCATACACATAGACACATTTAACCTAATTACTTTTTGTGTGAGAAGCTTGGGTTTTTATCAATTTTCCAAAGACAAAAAGCCCAAGTAGATAGGCACCCATCAACATCTCGTGGAAGAAAAGTTAATAAGACTCTCTCGCCAGCTCTTTCGTCTGTAGTAATGACACTACTAATAATTTCACCACTCTAACAAGAAGCCCAAGAATGAAAAAACTTTTCCCCGTATCTTTCTCGCCCAACAGTTCCAATGAGTTCCATCGTTCAGTTCCAACAGTTTCCAACTTGGACTTCACACTGACTCTTCTTTTAGCATCAGAGGAATGTCGAAAATGACTCTAATTTTTGTATCCTTCATTCTCCATTCTGTCCTAACTTCTGAATAATTCAGGACTCTCCAACTCCAACCAAAGTTCCATAATATTCCATATTGAGATGTTCACAGAAGTAACCAATATGAGCGATAACCACACACCCACCAAACCGTAGCGGTGTAGCTTCCACTCTACGAAAGCTTAAAGCTTAAACACACAGAAGACATAATGGATTATGAGAATTTTAATGTGCTCATTCATATTCATCCCCTGACACCTTCTTCCCTTCGTTCATATTCTAATCTAATGGCTTCCTCCATCATTAATCAATCCTCTGATTAACTTTTATGCTCCCGAGCTACTAATTCCCTCAATGTGTCTCATTTCTTTTCTCCTTCATTTCACTCTCTCGTCCTTCCAAAAACTCTTTCCTCTCTCCCCAATAGTAATAATAAATACTCCGTGTGCCCATGTAAATTACCCAGCTTCACTGTAATTACTTCTTTCAAAGGAGGAATCCACTGTGAAGTCAGTCTAGTCTACCACACCGCCGTATTTTATGTCATCGCTCCGTTCATATCCTTACACCATAACTGTGTTATTACTTTTCCATGTAAAAGTATGAAAAGTATGAATACTCTTCCTCCTGACTGTGTGTGACTGTGAAAGCAACTCTTCCTCTCTCTCTCTCTTTGGTAGTTCTTCACATTTATCTTTTACATTTAGAAGGCTCAGTTTCCGAAGTGTTCTTCCTGTTCTATATTCACTATATTTCAGAATTACTTCTCACATCCATTGTCCACTGCATACTTACTACATAGTGGAGGGGATGAAAAGACACACAAATATGAATAAACCATCATGAAATCCCGATTCATACAGAGTCTGCAATATGAACCTCCTCCTGTATGCAGTCGCAGCAGTAATACTAATAGTCTAGTCATCATCATTTCCTCTTTTATTTTGTTCTCCAATTTCTCTCTCACGAAATGCATTGAGACGCTTTCATTCAACCCGCTTTCTCATTATTATCATCATTCAACTGATTCAACACTATCATTTTATGCATGTGAGTATTTTTACTATTTTTACTCTCACACAATTCTACAGGGAACATCCTCTTCCAGCCGTCGAGCCGTCAGAGAAGTTCTTTTGAAATAAGAAACCCAATGATAACGATAATAAACCATTTTAGGGAAAAAAGGGAAAAACAAAAGAGGCTCATTGCTGAATCACAAAGTCCTTGAAAAGTAGGATGGATCGTAATACACTTCAATAAAAAGTAGGTAAGTAGCCCTTATTATTATTAAGGTTTCAAATTACCTGTCAGAACAGTGTGGGTAATCCTACTCGAAGGCAGCCAACCGGGTGCACATTTAACATTTTATTTCTCTCCGTACATAGTACATATGAAACTCAAGAGTATACTACTGCACTGCACTATATTACGTGTCCTTCCATTCTATTTCTATTCAGGCCGCTGGCACTTGGCCCTTGTCTTTCTTTTTCACACACACACCCTGTGAATTCAATACCTTTTAGAAAAACCGACGAAGGAAGGAAGAAACTACCAAATAGGTAGAGAGAGACAGAGAGAGGAACCTTTAGTTAGTTGTTAGTTCCAGCCTTGTAATAATAATCCTCCTAGCCCAACCACCTTCCTTGTGTAGTTGACGTAATGTCTTTTATTTCAAGTGAAAAGTACACCGGATAAAATTCACGGGGAACAAAACAAAAAAGGATCTCAAGAAAAAACATCAAATCCACCTTTAGCCTTTTCCTTGGAAGTTGGTTCCGTACTAATAATGTCAGCCTTCTTTAGAATAGAAACAAAATGTATATTGATCTCTTCTTCCCTTCAAATCAACTACCCTACTACTCTTTACTCCTTATCCTATTTCGCAATAAGGTTAGTCGTGCAGCTTTGCTTACTTTTGCAGATCGCACATCTTCTTACCTCATAACACACTGTTATGCAGTAAGAGATGCTTTTACTAACTACAAGACCTCCTCTGTCTTCCATCGCTTCCCCCGTAGGACTAAAAACAAAAATCTTGTTAGACTTTAGTCAATACATTGATGCTCAGTTTTCTTTCTCATATTCTGAGTCCTTTTACTCGAGGATCCTAACAGTAAACTTCAACCTTCCTTTTTTAGCAGCCCACCTTCGTTGCAGTAGCAGCAGCAGCTCTCCAGCAATCTCAAAACCAGGTCAAATTTGCCTTATTCACCTCCTTCCGGAGATGAACTTAGTTTCTCTCTTCTGTTGACTGTCTTATAAAGTTTATGTTGTAACTGAAATGAGCTGGCGATGGCGATGGGAAATTTACCTTCCTCCAGTCTTCTTGACAGGAGGCACTTGAGATCTCAATTCACTTTTCAACATGTGTAATATAGACACAGTACCCTCCTCACTACTTCTCCTAAGATGTAGGTAAGTCAGTCAAAATAAAAACTGACAAAGTTACACTTCTCACGTCAAACAAGCTGCTGGATAACTTTTTATTTACTTACATCTCTCTCTCTCTCCCATATACTTCTTCCCGACTTTATGCCTCGAAAAGATGAGCATGAGAAATATAACCCAGTTTTATTCACAGTAAATTGACACACAAATGAGATTCTACTTTTTATACCTGCATACATTTCAAGTACTACATACTACACTAAGCCTGTCCAATATATTACAAGGACCCTTCTGTTGGATTCATTTCATTCCCTCACAGGAAGAACAAAATTGGACTTCGTTAGTAAAAGTACAATAGCGTGTTACAATCCGAACTTCTCTCGGCTGCTTTATTCGAAATGCAGAATGCAGAGTCAGGAAAGGTAACACTTGTTACAAATATAAATTTAATATCTTGACATGAGAATGATGTCTCGTCATTCTGGCATTTATATTCTCTGTTTCTCCAGACTTCTTCACACATACACATGCAATGCTAATATAGACACACACACACACACACAGATTGGATTTTTGAACCAACCTGCAACTACTTTTAAAAGTAATCTAGACTCTACACTCCACATAATATATATAAATATAGCTTTTCCAATCTTACCTGCTGGTATACTCCGTTTTTTATATTTTATTCCAGGAGATTGAGATGTTGTTGATGTGATGTTGTGTGTGCATGTGCATGTGTACATACACAATGAATATATTGGAGGTGAAGTTAGAAGAAGAAGAGAAGACACGAGATGAGAGGACGACACGAAGGAACCAAACTTAAAGTCGTCTCAAGTCAAACACTCAGACAGATAAGAATGACTTGACGAAACCGATTCCCACAGAGACAAATGTCACCGAGTTGTTCCTCTCCTTGCCTTCTTTTTTCTTGTGAAGGTACACACACGAGATTACTGGGTACACATCAGAGGACTCCAGCAATGCAATAACAAATATCGTCTTCTATCTTTCTTATTTCGTGGAGGACTTTGATGAGTTGGAGTTAAAACAAAGATGAGGAAGAGAACAACAACCACACAGAGAGGGCTTGGTTGATCTTTCTTGTCTTAGAAGATGAGACCCAACCTTTGAACAAGCAAATAGGACTCGATAAAAGTATTTTTGGAGACAGGAACTTCCAGAGAGAGTAATGGGATCCCCAGGTGTGTGATGGGTTATATTGTTTCTTGTTAACAAGTTTGTTTATAGACGAATCCTTATTTATTTCCTCCTCAGAATTTGCCAGTACATTTTTCTCCTTCTTTGATGATCTCCTGTCGTTCCACAGAGAATTGTATGAGATCAGAGTATCAGAGATGCAGACACAATGGTGGAAGGAGGATGATGATGATGTCTTGGGGAGGAGTGAGAATAAAAGAACACTATATTATATTGCCTGTTGCTCTTTACAAGAATGGAAGTGCGAGTCTTGTGAGAGATTGGATTGAATTGTCCGATAGTCTGGTGCACCGATGAATAAGATTCACTCTATCTCTCGCCGTGTGTTTTGTTGTGATATATTACAACTTATAAGATTCAGCCTTTTTCGGTTGCGTGTTCCTTTCCAAGCTGGGAGGATTTATTGGGTCATCACTTCTTCTCCACGAGAGATTGCAGACAGAAGTAGACCATTCATTTATTCTCTGACCCGATAGAGTCTTGACACGAATTGATTAAAGTTAGAAATTGTTTCTTCAGCTTGGAGCTTAAATGCGCGCTGGGTCTACTTGTGAAAAACTCCCTGAAAGAGATATGCGAGTTTGAATGGGTTTAAACTTCAGTCATTCGTGAAGAGTTACTTTCGTCAAGTGGAAGGAACGAAAGGTAGTAGAACGGTAGAAGTTTTGTGTGTGTGTTAGTCCCTCAGCTACAGAGTTTCGAGGTGTTAAAAGCAAATGATTAACAGGTAGTTGTTACTCTACCATCAGAGTCTAGGCTTTCGTTTTCTCACACAATATCTGGATCACATAGAATTCCCTTCGTGTGTCTTGGGTATTGCTTACTTTACACTTTCGCACATGAAGAAGCAATAAAGAAAGAGTAAAGTACAAAACTATGTTGTTAAAAACAAACCCACCAACCAACTCACACAGCTCAGGAGGAGAAAAAAAGCTCAGTCTTTTTTTGAAATATGGAATGCCCCATCCATATGATTCCTTTTCGTCTGCGAGTGAAATCGTAAAAATTCTTTCTGCGAATATCTCACCACATTCAACATTCCTTCACCACCTTTTCAACCGCAGTAATGTGGAAGAATCAAGAATCCAAGTTTTTTGTGTTTTACTCCACATCCACACACATCACTACTTTCTCCGTCCTTTCTTTCTCAATCTCTCTCAACCCGTACGCACACACACACACAAACACTCTCTGACTTTACAATAAGTATTATATTCTTATGTAATATTGCGAACGCGTATTTTTATACTTTTGTACTTTTATACTTTTTTATATGAATGTAGGAAAATCCCTCAAGAGTGAAAAATCACACTTTTTGCTTTCTCACATTTGACATTCAGCTCGGTATTTTAATACAAGAAGAAGAAGAAGAGAGAGAGACCTTTACTCTTTTTCTCCAACAATGCTTCAGGGAAGATGCTCTTCTGTGTGTAAATGTAATCAACCTTACTATTCTCACTTCAGCATTTCCTCCGGGTTTCCCTTCTTCACAAAATAAATTTCAAAGACAGAGACAAGCAGCGAGAGAGAGTCAGACCAACTGCAACCCGTCAAGTCTGGAGAGTGACTGAGCTTAAAGGGAAGGAAAGCATGTGAACTTATATTCTCGACTGCCTGCCTGTCTGTAAACTCCTTCGTCCTTCCTTTTCAACCTGACTGTGCCAAAGCTCTCTCCTCTCCTCTCCTCTCCACGTAAAATGTAAACCAGGATTTTGTTTTGGTTTGATGAAAAACGAGACCAGTAGTGAACTGGAGAATTAAATCTCTCACAAGATGTGCAACTACAAAATACCAAAACCTACCAAATTACCTCTCAGGGTGATTTACCTACTGCTGGAGACAAAAGCTTAAATGCTACCCAGTTTCCCTAATTTTACCACACACACACAAGAATAACATTACTGCTGTTTTGTAATAAAATAGGATCTCTCCTGTTTTTACGGAAAAAGACTGTGAGGAAAGTATTGCAGTAAAACTGTAGGCAAGAAAGGAGGGAGGCATTATCCTACACAACAGCAGTTCATCATGAAGTACCCATGAATTGTGTAACAGTTGAAACGAACCGAGAAGGCTTTTCGTAACATTATTCTCTGCGTATTCTCATCAACTTCATGTGGAAAGGCATTATGGACTCCGCAGTAAACTGAATCTCACAGTTACTTACACGTCTCCACGTCTTTCCGCCTCAAGAAGTAATAGGATGAAATAAGAGAGTTCGACGAGGAAAACGACCTGCTGCGCATACCAAAAGTTGAGTTTTCAATAAAGATAATACAACAGAGTCTTCCTTAAAGTGAAACTTGACTGAATTTTCAGTTTACACTTTATTCAGTCCTCACACACATTGACTCCA
>JAQGAD010001817.1:0-16795 GCA_034696625.1 Isotomurus palustris | reverse complement strand
TGAGTTTTGGTGGCTTGTGGCCCAATACAAGTGGATTTACGCTATAGTTTTCCTAGGAACGCTTTTAGGGGAGAGTTTCTGGCAAAATCGCCATGTTCGAAACTTTTCATAGAAACCTTCCATTTAGCGCAACCTTATTGCAAGGAAACGACGAAAAGCGTCTAGCAACCTTGCTATTAAACAACAATCATTTTTAGGGCAATTGTGGAGGAGGTTGTCTCAGTGATGCCCAATGCGCCAAATGGGCAGGAGACGACGCAACTTGCACTTGCAGTAACCTAATCTGCCGAAGACAAGGCGACCTTGCTTCCGAATCTGAGACAAAATACACCAGGTGAATTTCTAAATATTAAACGCAGTTTACTAATTTCTTACTTAATCTGAGGACTTCCTATTTGTAATGTAGGTCCAATCACTTCCAAGCTCTCCTCAAGAGCCCTTCCCTCCGACAAAAGTTCATTGAAGCCCAATAATAATAAATCTGATGAAAATGCACCAATTACTCCAAAGCCACACCAAAATACGAAATAACTACACTTTACAATTCAATCTATGAAAAAATGCGATTTATTGTCATTAATTTCCTTCATCCAAGTCGTATCAAATAAAGTAAATATTCTCAATTCTCATCATTTAATCATTGGGTACGTATTCGAAAATCGAAGGAACTTTTTATAATGCCCACTTAACACATTAAGGCACTGGCACATACACACTACAGTAAAAACTTACACTAAACTATAATACTTATTGTTCTCCGTTTGCATTTTCTCTATTGCATATTGTACAATGAGTTGTGTATCAAAATCAAGAACCAATGCAAACCATCGCCAGTCAGTCAGCAATTAAACTTAATGGGATGATTGGGCAAGTCCTGATTGCTTTTCATTCTATTTTTAGTCAAGTGTCGCTTCCAGATTCTTCCATTAAAATATTATGAGCAGGTTATCATCATCATCATCAATAGTTGACAACCTACTTCATGTGTTTAAACAAATCTCCACAGGTAATAAAACACTAACTAAACTAAAAGCAGCTGCCACGATGAATACTTATTGATAAAGAGTTTCGAACTTGGAACTATGTCCTCACTTCCCTATGCATTTTGAGATATCGTTGAGATTCTTGCATTGCATGCCAATATTACACGGTAGGTATTTAGGTCCTAGTTGTAGTAAAGGTGAGGTTGTATAAGTTTTAAATATTGTAAATGTATATAAGCGCATACTCAGCCTTTAAATCCTTAAAAGTGAATTCTACTTTTGTAAACTAAACTACGCCAGACTATTGAGACTCGTAGGCACATACGATTGCCTTATGTAATTATTGTTATTGGAAGAACTACTGTTTCCACTGGCATTTCCTCCTCCGCCTCCTCCCACTCCTCCATTGTTGGGGGACGCCCCCCTTCCCCCATTCGTGGAGGAAAGGGAGACTTGAAGTTGAATGGGAGCGTAGCTTGTGACTCTCATTTCTTCTTCGCTTTCTCCTTCTTCGTCTTCGTCTCCTTCGAGGAAGGCTTCATCTCCAGGAGAGTAATTGTTATTATTAGTTAAACTATTGTTCTGCAGACTATTCGCAGCGTACACATGGTTCTTGTAGTCTTTAGAAGTGTACGCGTAATTTGTTACGGAAGTGCAGGGAACGCCTCGTAAATGGGTGGCGGTTCCCAAACACCTTCCTCCCACGTTTTGGAGGAAATGGTGACTTGGAATGGGACAGTGGGAGGATGACTTTTCTCCGTGATGACTAGGCGGAGAAAGGTCTTCTTCTTCTTCGATGTCAGCGTCCTCGGAGGTTGAGGAAGCCAGGAGATTTCTGTACTGAAGAGGTGCGGTGGGGTTGGTGTTCCAATAGTGTCTGGGCGTTGTTGATGACGTCGTTGGGGGGTGCTGAGGATGAGGTATCGGGTTTCGAGGTGGTTTCAAGGGCAGTGGGATTTCGTAGCCTTCGTCTAGGAAAGTTGTGTGGTCGTTTGTGGTGGATGAGTCTGAGAGGACTTCAAGGTACTTTGGGAATCGATTTGGGTGGGAGTGGTGAGAGTGAGATGAAGGCAAGGTGTGGTGGTGGGGGAGTCCCACGGGTGGAGACACGAATTGGGAACTGTTGGGGTAGTCTCCTCGAGTGTAGCTGGTGTGGGTGCTTTTTGTGTCTGATCCACCTGGAATTCAAGTAAAGGGACTTGAGTAATTAATTGGAATTGGATGGGCTTTTAGAATGTGTACGGGACACATACCGTCTGAGTAGCTGTAGGGATCGAAGTGATTGAGAGGAGGGAGCCCTTCAATCACTCCGTTGTCTTCGAAGTCCCTGGCAATCATTTCTAACTCCTGGAGACAACGTTTGAAACTTGGTCGCTTTTCGGGTTCATACTCCCAGCATTGCGTCATCATATTTCCACTGTAACATTTAACAAATTATAGAATACAGCTTACTAGATTGATTGAATGGCATAATATTAGGCAGATATAGACTTACAGAACATCAGGACAGTGTACAGGTCGCTGTAACCTTCCACCACCTCTGACGTAGTTCCAGACTTCGACATTGTTTCTAGCTGGATATGGTTGTTGTCCCAGAGTCATGATTTCCCACAGGAGAACTCCAAAAGCCCAGACATCCGTTTGAGTTGTGAAAACCCCATCGACAAGGCTTTCTGGGGCCATCCATCTCACTGAAACAGATTTATGTTTATGATTCCACGGTTGACATCACTGCATTGAATGAACAAAGATTAATAATATTCTCTGGTTTCTTATTTACCTGGGAGAAGTCCTTCGCCTTCTTTTCTGTAGTAGTCGTTCCTATAAATGTCTCTTGCTAATCCGAAGTCACCAATCTTAACAACGCGTCTTCCCAACCCTAAGTGGGCGTCTTGAAGCTGAACTAGACAATTTCTTGCAGCGATGTCCCGATGCACAAAATGCATTTCCTCCAAACACACACAACCTTTAGCGACATCCACGCACATCCTCAACAAGTCTACCAGAGTTAAGGGTCGTTCTCCAGAGGGATTTGAGGCTCCTAGCGAAGGCCTATTTGATCTCAAATATGACAACAAATCTCCTCCACTCATTAACTCCAGAAGAAGACAACATGGATCCGTGTCGACGCAGATCCCAAGCAATTGGATGATGTGAGGGTGACGGAATTGCGTCATGAGTTTTGCTTCTTGAATGAATTCTATCTTTTCGTTTTGATTTGCTCCTTTCTTGAGAGCCTATAGAAAAATACCATTGTAAACCATTGAAATATCTCAAACTAATCTTCTAAGTTGTCGTCTCATCTACTTTAATCGCCACTCGGGTTCCGTCTGGTCCATCATTTTCCATGAGATTAACAGCGATGCCTTCATACACTTCTCCAAAAGCACCGGAACCTAAGAACTTCGTCACTGTGATTTGAGTCCAACTGATTTTGGGGATTCCAGCCAAATCCAAGTCGAGAATGAGGTCTCCTCCAGCATACAAAATGTTGCTTTGATGGACAAATCCAGACCCTCCAGGCAACTCTCGGAGTGTTGCTAACTCCACTTCCCGTCTTTCTGAAGGTCCCAAACCCAAAGATGGTTTTTCTTTGTGCTTTTCTCGATAAACTGTACACAAACCACAATCATATCAACATCTGTCATTATAAACTAAATCGACTTCGAATCGACTCCTCGAATTGTGGCTATTATTCAAAACCTACGCAAAACAAAGAGAATTCCAAACAATCCAAGGACAGTAAACGCTAGAAAAATGGTTCCAACGATAACACCAATGCCTTGTGGTTCAGCCACAAGCGTCAAAGCTGCCAGGTTAACAAAACCACTTTCTTCGCTGTATTCTCCCCATCCATAAACATTTTTTGCACGAACTCGGAAGACATAGTTTGAGTCGATATCAAGTCTGTCGACTTCCCAGCGCGTTTCTGAACCATTGTAAACCAATATCCAGATTGGTTGCAGATTTATACGTTTCGCCACTGTGGTCTCTGTGGCTAAAATCAACTTCTCGGCTACTTCTGTATCTCTCCTCTGCCTTTCATGGAGCTTGACCAAAGATTCATTGAGACCAGGTTGGATCATTGAGGAAGAAGAAACTGAGGATGAGTTTGTCTCGTTGTCCTGAATAAATGCAGGGTGGACTCGATACTCCAAAGAGTACAGTTCTATTGCAGCTCCATTTTCCTCTGCCTTTTCCCATGAGATTTCATACTTGGCTTTGCCTATTCCTTTTGCTATAGGAGTGGTAGGTCTTCCCGGTTTGTCTGCTAAAGTTTCAAAGTTCCATTGTCCTTCCACAGGCCACAGGAACTCTGTTCCTGGGTCTCCAATATACCAGGAACGAATTCGAAAGCCGTACAGGGTTTTAGGCTTCAGTGATCCTATTGTGAAACGGTAAGGACGACCTGGAATGGTGAAGTCAACTAGTTGTGTGAAGTTCCATTGGGAAGACCATCCGTCTCGGTATTTGAACTGATGCCTAGAACACCAAAAAACCATTTCTAAATCTGTACAGGTTTTAAATACAACCAAAGTAACCCAAACTGGCTGACATACCGTAGAATGCTTGTGTCATTTGGAGGCCTCCACTCCAACGTTAAGTTGTGTGGAGTCGCTTGAATCAAAGTTAAATTCCTTGGACTGTCGAACGTCTTGACAGTCTTCGCCACACTGGGACTAAAAGCATCGCCTTTTTCACTGTACGCACTGACCCAAATTGTGTAATTAGTAGATGGGAGAATATCCAAGAGATCGAAGTGGAATTCTGTTCTGTTGGCATTGCTCCTGGTCTCAGTCACAGCCCATTTCTGTCCAGAATATTTGGCGTTATTTGCTGCTGCAGTGTTTCTAAGAGTCTCTCCAGCAGGACCAGTTGTCTTCCAGTTGACTTCGTACCACACCTGAATCAAAGAGAAGTTGTTTGTCAGGACCTAAACTAGAATTCCCTATTGCTGCTTAAGTCCATACCTTCTCCCCGTTTAGTTTCTCCGGTCTCCCCCAAACGACTCTGACTGCAGAAGGAGTGAGAGGCTCAAGTCTTAGGAGTTTGGGGGGCATTGGCGCTCCAGGTGCTGTGCGAAGCATAATTGGTGCACACACCAAAGGCTCCAGACGTTCTCGTTGAGCGTAGAAGTTAGTGAGGGTCACAAACACAGTGTAAGTTGTAAACGGATGCAAGTCGCTAATGTGAAGAAGCGACTCAAGAGTCGACATGACTTTACAGAAGGATGGAGAAGTTGGGGTGCACTTAGAAATGCCGTTTTCATCAACAGTTCCATAGTAGACTTCGTATTTATTGGTAGGCAATGATGGCTTGGGACTGTAATCGATCAAATCCACAAAAAATCGTTAGCACAAATGATTCTTGCAATAAAATAGAAAACGTCGTAGTATTAGAATACACTGAAAGAGAAGAATGAAACTCACCCAGTGCAGTTGACAGCCTTCGCTCCAGGAAGACGCAGCACTAAAGAATGACTGGAATGATTGAACAGCAAAGGTTCTCCAGGGTCCATTTCTCTTGGAATCAAACAATTCAAGTCTGGAAAAGGTTGAATCGTTTCCCCAAATGCTGCTAGCTCCCGTACTTCGTGTTCCAAAAGATTTGTAACACTTCCACCCATTCTACCTTTTGTAGAGGCTTTAATAACTCCTCCACTTGTCCAGTATAAGTGACCTTTGTCTCCAGTTATCTTATTAACTCCCCCTGTAAGGTTCTCCACGAGAGGAATGCAATTGCACCCGTGTTCGTCAGCTAACAGGATACTGGAACTTTTATCTACAAACAGAAGACCCCTGGCCAAAGGTCCATATCCTGTTGGATCAAATGATAAAGGTTCTCCAGGCAGTGTGTAGTTGCTGCAGCTGCAGTGATCATGATCTTTAGACAAGAAAGGTCGAATCAAGTTTCCTTCCAGGTCTGAGGCAAACAGAGTTGTCAATCCGTTTCTTCTTGTAGTTGTCCAGAATAAAGTCTTGGAAAATGGATTCACTGCTATGGCTTTAATAGGCGTTGTGGAGTTCAAGATCGCTTTAGCGGAGGCTTTTGAAAGCGGAGATGAAAGGTCGTAAGTCATTATGGAATACTTCGTAGGTTCACCGGGACTGCTTGATGTCCAGAACAACTTTCTCCCAATCCAGTCCAGTGTTAAAAGTCCTGCAGTATCGTCTTGCAGCGTGAGTAGTCTAGTTTTATTGCTCTCTGATGAATTGAAGTTTGACATGAAAAGGTCACTCCCATCATTAAGCCAGAAGACAGTGTTCTCCTCGTACAAATAAGCAGCTGAGGCAGGACTCATGTATCCACCCAATGGAATCTTCTTCAGCGAATTCCTGTCGATATCCAGGATTTCCAATGAATCTTTGGAAGTGACAAGAAGTCTTGGAAGCGGGTTATCGAAGGCTGTGTCCGCTCTGACTTTTCTGGAAAGAATTCCTGCTCCTGCGTCTGTGTATGCTTGAACAGCGAATTCGTAGGAAGATAAAGGATCCAGATTCTCCAGTTCACAACTTTGTCCTGAAGGATCTAATTGGCACTGACAGTCGGGCTTTTTCGTCGAGTCTTTCCAACAGTGAACGAGGTATCCCAGTAAAGGACCGTTTGGACTTGAAGGAGCGTCCCATCTCAGAATTCCCCGTATTTTCGACACCTGAATGACAGATTCGTCTCCCCTGGTGTGTGAATTAGACGGGTATTCCAAGAAAATTCGGGGATTCACTGGCTCTGTTGGTCTCCACGAAGGCGTCCTCAAAGTAGAAATCGTCGCTTTAGCAGATGCCCAGTAGGTCAAAGAGGTAATTGAAACTTCGATGGGATTGTATGGCTGGAACATTGTACTGTTTTCCAAAGTTATGTTGGCATGTGATGTAATCTGTCAATCAAAATAGTTTTGAGTTACTGACATTCCAAGTTGAGTTGATTAAAAATATATGTTTAACACTACTTGCTACTTTTACGTATCTTGGATGTACTCACCCTTGAAATTGAGTTATTTACTACAACTTCGTACAAGACTTTCCCGTAATTCGTGTTGTTGACTGGTTGCCACTGAATTGTGAAATTATTCCACTTGCCCCCAATAACAACACTCCATTTCATCACGGGATCCGGATTAACTTGCACTCTGTGTTTACTCAGACCTCCAGGGTACCTCAGACTTGCTTGGTCCTTCACATGGACATTTGTAATGTTCCTTATAGTCCCGATAGTTAAACTGGATTTTCCTTGTCCATACAAATCTGTTATGACGGCTTCACTTTCACCTTGCAACCACAGAAGTCTGTCGTTGAAATATCTATTGAGAAAGACATGAGTAGACCCATTATCAACAAGAACTTCAAAAATACTAATTGTCTACTTCTAAATAAAATGCAATGAGCACGGGCACAAACCTGATGGGTCCAGTAATAGTAACATCATCGTAATTCGCAATGACCATTGGTAACTGAGCCCCTCTGATATTGTAACTCAGCCTTTGCAAAGTAGATCCCGAACTTGATCTCGTAATCCAATAAATCCTTGATTGATCTGTGTCTAGTGTGATTCCCATAATCTGAACTCCTGAGAACAACCCAGTTTGAAACAGCGTTCCATGGAAGTATCCATTGAGTCTGGACATTTCTAAAGAATGCCCTGTACTCCACAGAAGGAATCCTTTGAAACTATCCACAGCAATTTCTCTAGCCATTGTTACTAGCTGAAGTCTCTCATAGCTTCCTCCTCCACCGTTGGACCCTCCAACGCCATCCGTAGTAAAGGGACATCGGAGGATCGTCTGTTGCTTCGGATTCGACCAGTACAGTCGCTGTCCAATATAATCGAATGCAATGCTTTGAGCATACGTGATTCCTCTGACCATCGAGACCTTTGGAACTCTGGCTACACTGGTAACAGGATCCTTCAAGGGCTTCGGATCCCTCGCATCGTAATAGAAGACAGAACCATTGGACAACGCAAAGAACACCGAAGACTCATACCACGTTAAAGACCACATGTATGGCTCAACTTTAAGTGACGGTGAGGTCGTAAGGAGCTGAACATTTTCCCCAAGCGTATTTGTAGAGTAAAGTCCATTCTGTGATCCCCAAAGGAGAGTTATGTCCGATGCAGTTTCACGGAGAGTCTTTCCCCTCTTAGGGGAAGAAAAAGGACCCTTTCCTCCCGCAGTGTACGCGAGAACTTGGACAGTATAAAAGGTAGAAGGCCGTAAATCATGGATGATGAATTCTGTGGTTGTGATGTTGGAGACTGAACGGTTATCCGACACTCTAATCTGATATTTCCACTCCAGCCAGGCACCTTCTCCTGTAAGAAACGAAAGAAAACACAAACTGAGTTAGTCGTTAATTACTCACTGAGGACTCTGTACACTTGTACACATGATTAGTGTGTAATTAGTAAAAGGGTTGTTCTCGGGATTAAAAGGGAAAGATCAAAGATGAGAGAGTGAGAGAGAGAAAGCATACCTGTGCACACAAAGCGTCTAGGGGAGAAGGGCCAGAGGATTCGATGGCACACACCTAAGAAACGAACGGACAGGACTGCCTCTCCTTCCAAATTGCGGACTATAGTGAGAGCTATCTAATGTTTGATATTCTTTTGCTTTTTAATGGGAAATAAGATTGCTGAGATGTGCACAGGTATGCTTTGTAAAGACACACGCAACTACGATAAAAGGTCGTTAAGGAATAATGAGGAAAGCGAAGTAAGGAAAGAAGGAGCTCCATAGGGTGAGTGAGTTGTCCAGGACGGTCTTCACATCTTCGTATAACAAGCAAGCAGTGCAATTTGCCACTCCTGGAGGAAGTTTTTACATAGTTCACACATATCATTCCATTAGTTTTATATTCACAGTTTATTATACGCTAAATCGAACACACACAGAGACACATTAATTGTCCAGCAATCAACGTTAAGTAAAGTGGAAACTCAACTTCAAAACATCGTGTTAATTAATAAGTAATTAAGTACTTAGGTAGGTAGCTGCCTGTTTGTACACTTAAGGGTGGTTGTGTGTGAATAAAAGTCTAACATCACATGTTCTATGTTATTTCCTAATATTTTCATGTTACAAAAATATTCTTGGTTCTATTTTTAGTTTTTACCATATTTATTATTTTCAGTGTTTGTGGTAATTATGTCTGGAATTAAGTTTTTAAGAGGGAGGGAGAAGAGAGAGAGGGTAATTAGGAAAAAGTTACTCTTCAGTTAAAAGATCAGAGATAAGCCTCGTGGCTTCTCAGATTGACCCGACTGACCAAATCTTATCTCCCAAGCTCATCCAACTTCCAACTGTTCATACATTTTTTCTCATTCTGTGTTTGTTTAGCACTCAGCTTTCATATAAGAGGAGTGATTCAGAAGAATAAAAATCTTTATGGGATACATACTCTTGTGTTTAATAACGCTTGCTGATGAGTGGAGTGCTTATCGAAGGGTAATTTATTGATTTATTTTTTGATGCGGCTGCTCATTCGAGATTACTAGGGCTGTTGTGTGGAGAGAGCGAGTTAGGCAATTTTGTAAAGAGCAAAGTCAAACTGATTACTCGGTAAGAAAATGAATCCTCAAGTGCCACACGACTACACGAGAGCTGTGAGTGATCGATCATCGCACACATTTTTGACATCTTCATCATCTCTCTTAATTATGGAGGAAATTATTTGATTTTAAGTACCGTTTTGCCTCGCATGAATTAAGTAAAATTGTTCATTCCTTCTTTTGGTTTTGAAACATTGTACCTACTCTCCATAATATCAAATCTTTGAGGTTTTGCTTTGCTTCTTTTAGACAAATTTTAAAAGTACTTACTGAAAGATTCGTATGGACAATATTACTTGAGTTGTACGCAATTGAGTAATTTTCACTATTTTATAAAAGAACGTACAATAGCAAGGTTCGAAATGTGAATTTTCGGGTGAAAGGATTATTCAGATTAATAATTACTAATAATAAGCCATTTAGTGAAAGACATAGTTATCTAATGATCAAGTCAAAAGGTCGTACAAGAAGGTTATACTCAACAGGGGCGAAGAGAGAGAAGAACGTACCAAGACCGGAGATTGGGGGTGGAGGTCGCCAAGAAACTCGAGCCCTGGATTCGGCATAAATGACCTGGACGTGTTGAGGGGGTGCTAACGGCACAGGAGTTGGCTGAAGGTCTGGAGTCACAACCACCACTCTTCCAATAGGCTGCTGTCCCTTTGGAACATCCCACGAGTTGTGGTAGAAAGAGTCTTGAGCTGCGTTGTACTCTTCCATTACAACGCTTCGTCCAGTTGTCCAGAAAAATAAACCGTTGTATGTTGCCAGTGATTTCACATCGCTAAACTGAGGGCTTTGCGTGTTTCGACGAATGTCACTCACATCCCTGAAACACAGCAACCAAAACCAAATTCAGTGGTTTATTTTCTTAAGAAGGCTTACAGGTAATTATGCAATGTTACAAACGTGGACTTCACATTCACATCCTCAATCACTTACCCGTCCAGCGAAACTGCTAAAACTGTGTTACGACTTTTATGCACGATTAGGATACGGTAGTTTGTCACGTCAATAGTGAAGGGACCCAAGCCTTCTCCTTCCAGGACTGACTGAGGTCTGGGAGTTCCAAGTGAATCTCCATTAGGCATGATATCTAATTTGTACAGACCTCCTCTGAAAGTTGATACTCGGGGAGTCACCCAATAAATATACCTGCGACAAGAGGAAACTTATTAAGTAAAGCTGGTAATTAAATAGTTTATGGAAATGTGTCACAATACCCTGTGAAAGGATCTGCAGCAAAGTCAATAGGTTTTGTGTTCAGATACGAGTAGAGTGTGATAAGCTTGTCACCCGTTAGATCGGAGCGCTTGATAACCCAAGCAGCCGATCGACGCTTCTTTCCAACTATGTACAGCTTATTGTGTAACCAATCCACAGAAAGAAACGCTACTTCTGAAAGTTCCAGCCTGTCCCTCGGAATCAGTGTAACTGTTTCATTTCTGTCGAGATTGGATCGAAAAATCTCTCCATCGGTGGTGGCCACGAAAACCCACTTGTAACCGAAATGTGCTCCAATAGCTGATAATGTAAAATTTTACACATATTTGTGGAAATCTTTTAAATCCAACTGGGTCACTTAAATATAAGATCTTACCTGAGACAACATGAGTAGAAGTGAAGACAGGAACATCAGGCTCCGAAAACAAATCTAAGTTCTGAAGGTACACATCCCTTGCTCCTTGAACTAACAGCCGAGGCTCAGGTCGTTTCGAAACTTCTGCAAAACCAACAAAACAATAAAATCGTTCAAATATTAATCTTTAAGATTTTTGTGCGGAATGTAAAATCCCCGTGTGGATCGTAGTTTGTAAATACGATGTTCTCCACACAGGAAAGATTAAATAGATAATGATAGTGATGCGTCTCATTTGGAAGGCAGAAAGTGCCGTGTCAAAGGAAGACATCTTTACCATTCGACATAGATGACTGTGGAGTGACAAAGTGAACATTGGCAGCATCCCCCTCCCCTTCAAGGACTTGAGCTGATATGGCCAGACTGTAGTTCGTGACTGGGTCGAGACCTGAGAATGTGTATCCTCTAAGGTTCTCGGTTATTGGAATTTCCTATAACCACGTGGAAAGTAAATTTTAAGTCTTCAGGTGTTTGCTTCAGATTAAGATTAATCTCTCAAGGTATTTTGGGTACCTTGATGATGGCATGACCGTTAGGGACCTTCTGCAGCTTCAGAATGTAAGCTACAATGCGGCCATTAGGTTGTGTAGGCGGAAGCCATGTGACAGCTACACTTGTATTGGAAATATGCTGGATGGACGTGATTTCAGGAGCATTGGGAAGTCCTTTTGGAATTGTTTCGATTCTATTACTCTCCACTGAATAGAATGGAGGAAAGTCGTGGGCGAGAATCCATCCCACTCGAAACTGAAATCATTTTGTGTGTTATTATTTTAAACAGAACTTTTTCCATGAATTAGTAAACTAAAAATTTCCTATACTTTTATACGTATCGGAAAGAAAATGTTTATCGAACATGAATAATTAATAGTATTTAGGAATAGATCGAGGGAGACAAGATTTATTGCACATATTTTTAGCTGGTGTTTATATGCTAATGTTCGGATTTGTGGATGACTAGTACAAGAATAAAAATTCAGATATCTGTCCATCTACTCCTCACAGATTGGGTGTAGTCATGAGTCTGTGAGTACAATTCAACGAAGTGAACTCTGACACAAGACAAATTGGTATTGTTTTATAAATGACGAGGTGAAAAATAGTGAATCAATCATCTCTTGGCGATCTCTGATGAGTAATACTGCGTCGGCATGTTTATGTATGGCGAGTCAAAGGGATTATGTATTCTTCGAGAAAGTCTCACCTGATATTCTGTGTAAGGACGAAGACCATGAACTGCGAATGAAGTTGCATTGAGGGGAGTTTGAGACGGAAGAGTTTCCCAAGATGCACTTGCTCTTCCAAAGAGACGCTTTTGAACGGCAAAGGCCAAGAAAGGCAGTGGCAACGACGTTCCTTCCCAGCTGAGTCGCAGCGAACTGCTTTTTAAAGACCCTGAGATCAAAGTTGGAGGCTCCGGCACTCCTGTTAATTCTGCCATGAGTATAAAGTCAGGTTTTTAAATGCCCTGTGATGTCAGTCAGTTTAAAAGAGTTGACTTAACCAGTTTACCTGTGACTCTTCTGTAATATTCCTTAACTGCTCTAGAACACCCCAACTGACACGAATAAGATTCTCCATAATTAGCCTCACTCCCGTTCTAATTAATAAATATCATGCTTATAACAAAAATACTAACAACATAAATTGTACATCATCTTTGTCTTACACATAAGAAAGAGCATCCATCACGAAGTCCAGTCTTCCATTCTTTACAGCCTTTGTTCACACACAGTCCATTATTCTGTAAAATAAAAACAACGCAAGTTTTTAACTTTGAGGCAGTATTGAGACTTTATTGCATGCGGTATAAAATACTTGCATCACAAGTAATTAAAATTACTCAATAAAGTTAAATAACAGTTATTCAAATCACATTACTACTGAACCTAAAAGTGCTTACTATAGTAAGGAATTTACTTTAATCTTAATCTTTACTCAAATATTAATTGCTAAGTTTTTAAACAAATTTTGACTGCTTATCTGTCATTCACACAAAACGCTGTGTTTACACAAATTTCTCAAATGTCAGTATTTTCACCTTTCTTATCACTAAACATTTTTTCTTGTAACCTGTCTAAGTGTGTGTGTGTTATGTGTATGTGTGTGTGCTTTGTAGATTGTAGATTGAAGATAATATTATGTAATCGTTACACACTACAAATTACATAAATCATAAGCATTATAACATATTTCTAGTCGGTAATTCTCACATGTAAATAATATAATGAGACAAAAATCACACAAAACACAGCCGGAACCGGATGCCCTCATCATCTGCACAGTCTTTTCCGTTACTCCCCATTCAAACTCCCTAATCACAAAATCCTCTAAGAACTAAAGAATCCGGACAAACTTTAAAAATAAATTTATCTCTTGAGACAATCTTTCCTCTTTTTAAACATCAGCCCGTACGTACTTAAGTGTGCGTCAAGTCGGAAGGAAGTTCAACTGCGAGCGAGCAACATTACTTTGTTCAGTGTAAATCCTTATCGAATGTGATAATACTACTGTATAATAATATTGCTTTGATATAAAAAGGGATACAACATTTTGATGACAATGTCAATTATATTTCAAGTCAAGTAAGTGAGTGACTCTTGATTTCTTTTTAAAGAGCAGACGAACGGGAAGCCAAACGAGAGTGAGGAAGTTTCTGACTGTCCTTCATAATGCCAGGGGATTAATATCACGCCTACTGAACTCCAAGAGTTAACGAGTAAAGTGAGGGTGACTGACTAGCTGCACTGAAATCGGATACTTGATTTCCTATTCCAGGACATAATTCACTGGACGATCTAAATCAAAAGCGATGACAATTACAATTGCATTTGAGCTTTAAGCATTTCACAGGATTCTAGGATGACTCATTCAATTTTACATCCCCAAATTAATCTCAATTAAGCCTGGAATTCTTCAAATGAGGATTCATGGCTCACTTGGCTTCCGGTTTTTATGGAGTTTATGGAGAGTTTCATACGGATGAGGTACACTGGGGAATCGTGTACAAGAGCTGTGTTCATTCAGTCGAAGTGATTTTGAGTAAATTCACGCGTTTCTGTGTTTGCATCAATTTGTAAAAGACTTGGAAAAGCAAACAATGCGTTACAGCACAATTGTGGGGTGATCGAGTAAACGCAGCTTCTACTAAAAACAAACGGAGGTTCCCACGATGAAGGGAATCATTCAGCCAGAAAACCGGTCCTTCTTTAAACTGCATCTAAATACCGGAACATTTACTCTTCAGAAGAAAATCACTTTTCCCTCAACGGAAAAGAATGCCCTAAAAGCGAAATTTTTTATTTTTTGAATTCTAATTTTACAGGAATATTTTAGTTGTCTTTTTGCAAGCCTCTCGTCTTGTGGAAATCAATGTTGCCTCTGTACGAAAGGACTTGGAACTTTATACTCTTTGCACTATATTTAACCTTTTGACCCAACCTCAGCCTTTTGGCTCCACAAACCTATAAAAAATTTATATCATCGTTACTACATTTATATCATGCGTATACTACGAATATTACACTCCCTCCTTTTCCGATGGCCTACAAAGCTTCAATCTCAATATGTTGACAGAGAATTCAGATCTGTTTTTGAAAAGATCAACTGAAAATATATCATTGATTCCATCTGATAATAAGTCTCCTTCTCCTTCTTCGCATTTACACACATACACACTTACGTACTTTGAAACCAAACAACCAAACGCATCTCCGAATATGTTCCTATACATTATATGGAAAGTGTGTGTGAGTAAATGAATAGTCAATCCCCAATTCTACTTCCTTAAATAGACAGTCTTATCAAACGAAATGAGAATCAATCAGTGATCTCCTTTTGGTTTTTCTTCCATGAATAAACTCTTATCATAAGATAGAGAATCTCAAGAAAATTAAAAGATAAGTGAGCGATAATAAACACTTGTACACGAAGGGTTTATTTTATATCGCTCCCTGTCTCCCTTTCAGTAAGAAAGGGACCTTCTCCGTTTTCAGCCACAACTCACCCAAATAGTAGGGATCCCATGGCCAGGACTTTTATTTTAAATACTAATCTCACTGTTTGTTTTTGGCTTAAGGAGAGGGTGGAAATGAAAACAGAAAATGCGGGTGGCACTTATTACAGCATCTTTTATAAACTACCCTTCTGCTTTATTTCAGGCCGCACATTCCCTTCTCCCTTTCCCTTTCTCTCAGTCTTATTGACACTCCTAGGTCAACATGCATACCGATATGTTTCAAACGTGTTATCCAAAGCATCGATAGTATAGATGTTTTATTTCCATATTTTATTAAAAAGCAGTGATAATGTCTTATTATATCTGAATGTACGTTTTCTGTAAAACTGACACTCTTCATGTCTGTAGGAATGAAAAGGTTTCGTAGAATTAAGACCGGACTGTTGAACACAGTAGCTGGTGAACTATCACGAAGAGTTCCATTAATTCCATCATGTTAAAGTGATCTCTCCTCCGTGTTGTAGAGTGGACCTTGACTCTTTTCTATCTGCATGCATCATCAACCGACACAGATGAACTGGTGTGTTTGCACTACCAACATGTAAAGTGTAATTATAATTTACGTCGTACGACGTGGTCTAAGGTTATGAAACTTTTATTCCAGTCAAAAGATATCATATTATGACAGTTCAACCAGCGTGTGAGACTGTATAATGTAAACTGTTGAAATGCGTTGTCAGAAAAATCAGTCCAATTAAATCGCACTGATTTTTTATACTAAAAATTCGCGAATTCCGCAACAAATATAATTTGCAACTCTCATTAAATACAAACTTGCAAAAGTCTAAAATTTAGAACACACAAGAAGGTACTGTGTAATTGTGTATTAGTTTTAGGTGTTCGAATGAGGATAATATCGAGTATCAATATTTGTACACCACACAAGTGCAGGAGTAAAAGAAATCAGTATGGAGTATGGAGTATGGATGGATGTGCATATGCTTCGCTGTTTGATGTTTGAAGTGTAATTTAATGAAGCGTGAGCTCAGTGTTCGGGTTTCTGACAAACGAGTCTTTGTTTTCTTCATCGTGTGTGTAACTTCTGGTTAATACTAAGCAGATTTCGAATGCTGAAAAGTGCGGTCTTTAAAATTCGAGTCTTAGTTTACGGTTTTTGATAAAAATAAGTTCATTTGTTGCTCATGATCCGATAGTCACTTATGCATTTCTCCACATTTACAATTGCTGCTTGACTCACCAAGTACGAGAAAAGTAATCTGTCTTATAATTAATTTATATGATACAAACTATAACAGATTGGAAGCAAATTCTGACATACCGCGTACTGCGTACGAAGTACAGAGATGTTTGCTTACGCGTATGCAAAAATGGGACATTATTTGGAGAATGCAAATGGAAGTTAAAAATATGAAAAATTCTCGTTAAAAATTGTTATGAATGTTAAATCCTGAGGTGAGTGAAACTCTATTCATTTTAGGAAGGAACGTCCTACCCAAAAATCTTTTGCCAACTCTGCAACCAAGAAGTGTTTAATCTCAAAATCTAAGGTGTAACAATTAAGACTTAACAATGGCACCGTGTCTTTGCTCGTTACCCTTATATTCACAACTTATCTTAATCCTGTCAACTCAAGACAGCCAAGGTGCGTAA